>NDXB01014811.1:11024-27607 GCA_002631895.1 Agapornis roseicollis
GGGGGGTGGGGGGTGTTGAGTGGGTGAACGTGCTGCCTGGCTGGGTTCAAGCTACAACAGTATGGATTTGCAGATATTACCACATCTAAGAGAAGTTAGAGAGGAAGATAAATTGTATTTTTTTTTTTTAGAGATCACAGATGTTTCAAGAACTCCAGGTTGCTTACCACTAAAATATTAAACTGGAATTTTGAATTCACAAAGGAGAAAGTTGCTATAACTGAGCTATTCCCAAGGGTTTTGTATGTACTTACATATACCCATGTATATTTCATCTATGGTCTCCAGATAGAGAAGTACTGAGAAGTACCTTGACTGTGTGGCTCCACAGTATGGAGCACCTCTTTAAGGTCAGCTTTGTACCAAAGCACAGATTTTCTGTAACAGTCTTTCCAGCTTGAATGGAAGATTACTTTATTTAAAATACATAAGGTACTATGCATAACATTATTGCTTCAGTTTCATCATGTTCATCAGTGGAATGAACATGCTTAACTCTCACCTGATGAAAGTTAAACACATCTGTAATTGACGGCCTGAAGACAGATAAGTGCATTCCAGAATTGAGATCCAGAAGCATTTTACGTATTCTTTCTGGCCTTTATAATAGTATTTTTTTTTTTTTTTTTTAAATCCTTATCCTAACGCTTCATGTTTCCCTGTACCAGAAACACAGCTGTGAGGAAAGGGATCTCTTTGGTATTTGTATATGGAGGTGTCTTTGAAAGCATCAGGAGTGCCAGTTGCATGGCCTGGAATATAAACCAAAGTCCAGGGTGGTTTAGTTTTTTAGTAACAGGTGCCCAGCTCTGATACTGTGTTGTTGGCCTTTCAGTTTCTTCACATACTATGTAAAATTTCAGAGTTGTCAGGAGAAACATATTGGTGAAGCTAATTAATTACACATTCAAAACATTGTCAACATTTAAACATAATTCTTCCACACCTCGTTCATTCCATGCATTTACGTTCTCCATCAGTCACCTCTGATATTACAAAGATGAAGTACACAGAGAAGTTTTTTGGAAAAACTTACTACATGATAAGTGTTTTCACTGGGCTGCTCTCGTGGTTTAAGCTTATCATTCACTCTCCCCTTTATATTCTCATTCTTTCTAAAATAGTAAAAATTTTAACTTACCTTATGTTACTCTACTTTCACTTCTTCCTTCTTAATTCTGTGTGGTATCTTCAGTTCTTTACAGGATTTTGCTCTTTTGAATCTTTGATTATCCTTTATTGTAAATAAATCCATGTATTATATATAAATCCATATGTTCAACCATTTGTTGTCTCTTTCTCACATTTTCACTTCCATTTCCCCCTTTTATCATCCTCTAAAATGTGTCTGGAACCAGTAGAGTAATTTGTAACATTCACGTCTTTCATTCCTTTGAATGTTTTTAGTAATTTGGAGTAGTTAGTAGTGTACAAGTTTAAAACATTAAGGTATTCAATGTAATTGTATATACTAAGGAATAATTGTGATTCATTAATTGGATAGTAAAATGGGAAGTCCTTGTGTTGTGTTCCAAGTTTATTTTGCTAAATTTTCATCAGAACTTGACTCTAGTCTTGTAAAGCAAAGTCTGACGTAGAAGCAAGTAGTAAGGGAAGCGTATGTTGTGTTTAATGTATGCAGGCTTGCTCTGTGTGTTCAGTTAGCGTATGACCATGTCTGATAATTTCAGTAGATTTCATACATTAAAATGAAATTTAGTTTGGGTGAAGCCTTTGCAGTTGTTTGTGTTTGCCTTGGATTTGTAAATCATGATACAGAAAACAGTACAGAAACTGTGTTACTCTGCAAATAAAAAATGAGTTTGCAGAGTGCAATTTCACTTCTTCCCAGCTTGAAAGTAACTTTTCACTTCAGTTTTCACCATGCTGTCATATTCCCCAGTTTCACTGCCAAATTAGTTGAGACTTTTCCCTACCAAAAGAAAACTCAGCTATTTTTAAAAGGTTTTTTGGGTTGTTTTGTTTTGTTGTGGTTTTTTTTTTTTTGTTTTTGTTTTTGTTTTTTTTCCTGTATGTAATGCTGTTTTTAGCCCAAAAAGAATTAGTTGTAGTCTGCCTCTACTGATTTTGCAGGTGAAATATGTACCAGCTGATTTTATTCCCAGTTTTGATGGAATTGCTTAAAAGTTTATTGGGAAATGTAAATAAATAAATAAATTAAAAATAATGTTGCAGAACTGTGGAAATAATAGTTATGCAGGTGAATTTTAAATGTTCACGAAGTACTGGCTTTGAACAGGTGTCCTTGTTTTTTTCATCTCAAGACTCCAGTTTGCTCTCCAAAATGCCATTAAGCATTTATTATTTAGAATATTTATTCCTCAGAGTAGAATTAGTCCCTGAAAGTACTGTGCTTCCCTAGCATAACATTCTGGGATGATTGTAGATGAAGTAATATTGCTGACACTTATTTGCATGGTAATTAAACATTCAGGGCTTTGAAATATATTTTGGATGTCTGTTGGGTGAAGAAAAAATGATCCTTGAACATTTGTAACGAAGTGCATCTATTTGGTAAAATGTATGTGGAACCTTTATGGGTGCACCGCAGCCTCAAGCAGTGCATCCAGACTGGCGTTCAGTCTTTGGCAGTGGTGATGGAGAGGTTGTTCAGTGAGGCCACATTAGCTGGAGTGCCAGCTACTTGCAGCCTGTTTACCTGAAATACTCTCAAGTATTCACAGTCACTGGATTAAGATTGTTAGAGAGCACTTCTGTGCCAGGTCTCTGTAAACCTTTATTGCTCTTCTTTTGACTAGAAGGAGTGGTAATTTTCTCCAACTATCAATGCAATCATAATTTTCTTCTTCTCACATGTTTCAATTCATTGGCAAAATATACTCAGAGGAATATTGTTTCCCCCCACCCCAGTCTAACCATGCAGATATCCTGTTTGTTACAAACAGCAATAAATTAGCAAGAATTTGCTATATCCATGTTGCCATCTTTTGAAAAATCCCATAGGAAAAACTCAGATTGTCCCCCCAAAAGTAGATATATATTTCTTCTAAAATGAGTCTACAGAGACTCCAGCTGTTTCACAAATAAGCTTGTTTCAGCCCTTAATCTTCACATTAGTACATGGAAAGAGCTTTTGGCATCATGTGGCCTCCAGAGACTGAGTAGGACCTTGACGTGACAGCTCCCTTTGTGCTTTCCTGCCAGATGTTCATACTATTGAAAAGTTTTTCCTAGGTTTACCACCTTACTGATCTCCATCAGACAAGCCAGTTAAATGTTTCTCTTATGACATGTCACATATCCATAATATCCACTTTGGGTTTTTTTAAGCCCTGTTCAAGAGAATGAAAATGGTGTCTGTGACAGCAGCTGGTCTACGAGCAGTATGTTGTACAATGATAGAGGTTATGTGACTTCTGTCCATCTGCTTTGGAAATGAATCCTAGCTTTTGTATGCAGTTTTCCTACCTCCCTCATGTTTCACTGAAGAAACTCAGATATGTGCTGGGGAGTTACGTTCTTCTGTATGTGCTGTTATAGCAGTTAACTTTGGGTTGACTGTTTGGGTTATCGTCAGTGATTATGTGAAATGTGTAACTCCTTATTTTGAAGCTTTTTTCCTATTGTCGTTAAGAGAGGTGGTGAAAACAACATTTAATACTCACGTAGATCTTTAAACTCTACATGCTTTCCCAAACAGTTCTTATTTCACTCTTTGGACATATTTCATATCCAAAGCATGTTGTAAATTGATTCTTTTTCATATCAGTGATAAGGTTTCACCTCCTGAGTGAGTTGTTCCTAAAACTGTTAAAAATATTTGTCTCTACAATAGTATCTGCAAATCCTACAAGCAGACACATGGCCTTACACTTAGTAAAATGTTTTTGGGTTATAGAGTTCAACAGGTGCCATAAACTGTGCTGCCAAAACACTGCATTCCTGAAGTAATTTAACTGCATATGCTTTAGACCTTTTGCTGTTGTAGATATGTCGCCAAAAACCCTTACAGCTATAGTGCGTTTTGCTGTCTGAGCACACGTATGGACTTGGTCTAAACACTTGCAAAAGGCAAAAAGAGCTTCCAAAATGTTTTAAATAGCCATTAAGTCCTCAGATATTTCAACCATCAGTAACAGTAGGATAATTAAAGGATAATTAAAATACTACTGTAAAATATGCATCGCGGTAATGTCAGAAACTTTAACAAAATCTGTTTACATAGACATGTTGTATACATAGACATGTATTTAGCACGTGACCAATAGGGGATGAAACATAATGAAATTAAAGGGAGTTTTGTATTTGCCTTAGAGTATTATTTGTGAGTTTCTGACATAGTATGTAAGTATTCTTGTTGTAAATAATCCAGTATTCATGTCTTGGCAGCAATGACCATGGCATCGTGGAATTTAGGATCCTGAGAAGAGGGCTTAGGGCAAAAACCAAGATCACAGTCCTTGAGCAGACTTTGGCCTCTTCAGGGATCAGCTTGAATAAGTCCCATGTGACAGGATCCTAGAGGGAAGAAGGGTCCAAGAAAGCTGTTTAATATTCAAGGATCACCTCCTCCAAGCTCAAGAACAGTCTATCCCAACAAGCATGAAGTTGAGCACAAATCTAGTAATATGCTGGATATGCTAGTAAGAGGCAGACGTTAGAGGAGACAGCAGTGTTCTAAAAAATAATCTAATATACTTTTTTGTATCTTTGAAAGCAGAACTTATTCTGGAAAGATGAATTTATGTTTCTCATCTGTCTTGAATAAATACATGTGACAACAAACAGGCAAAGTAAGCTTCATAGTATCGTTAATCAGCTCTAAGGACTTGTCTGCAATAAAATGAACATGGAGAACCCCCATGACCTTGATAACACTGTGCTGCAAGACTGCTTTGTAGCATGGATTCCAGTTAGTCCCACCCATGAGTTTCTTACTCTGTGGGATTTTCATATGGGCTATCTCTCTGAACACAGGAGAAATAATTGGCTTCACCTGCAAGTCGGTGGGAAGGAATTAAAGATTTCTTAGGTTGTTGCAATCTGAAGAGCTGTAGGTTGCACATGTAAGAGCTTTCACAGCATACTTTACAAGAACTGTCCATGTATAGAACTTGTATATTTTATTGCTTCAAAAATAAACACAAAAAAAATGGCTGACTGATGAAAATGGTTAGTTAGAGCTTGCTTTCCGTAAAGCAGGTCTTGCTGTTTAATGTTTCGCCTATTTGATTGCATAGGCTGTGCTTTGCATCCACCAGTAATTACTCTTACTGTGCTGCAAGTATGTACAGAATGTAGGTAACTTGGTTATACTGCAGACTAGAGATGTTAATTCCCATCTATAATGTTTCGTGACTTGAAGTGTTACAGTGACAGTTTATCTCAGTTTAGCTCATATGTTGAGTCTGTATAATACATTTGGATGATTTTGCTTTGCTGTGTTAAGTGTTATTATGTAAAGCCATGGCCAGCCAGCCAAAAGTCTGAGAATGTTATGAACAATGGTGGTGTTCACCTGTTGATCAACGCTTTAAATCATGAATAGCTCAACAGGAATTTAATAGTTGTTTCTACAAAATAAATATTTAGGAGCTCCTACTTAAAATCAGTGACTCCTAGTTGTCTTTCTTGTAACAAATTCACTACCATGCTTTCTGTTAGATTGTGAACTCCTGTGATTCAGGCTGTCTATATAATGTTTATGTGTGCATAAATACCTTGTCAATGCTGACGTTTATTTGGCCTTTAAAGCAAGGATCACAGTTCCTTTTCTCACTATAAATGTGTTTAATTGCAACTGTAGTAGTCAAGGAGATTAAGTGAAGTAAATGTAAATATTAAGGATGATCCTTTATTATTTTCCATTCTGCTTTATGATGTTTTTCAAAAAGACTTTGGGGGGGTTGCTAAGACTGTAGTATGATGATTTAGGGGAAAGAGATTTAGAGACAAGTGCTTATTCTGAGTTGCCTCCTTTTTTGGATACTCTTTGTATTTCTGAATGTAAAAATAATTTAAAAGTCAGAATAAAGCCCATCTGTCTTTGGGATTCTTGTCCAAAATAATCTTAACTTTGTTTCTCATTCTTCTTAGCAGCCTCTTAACTAAAAAGGCACCTAAAATAAATTCACCTTGTCTTTCAGAGTTTTTTTTTTTTTGGAAGCTGTAGTTTTTTGTTTTACTGTGTCATGAGAAGTTGGACACCAAATTATATCTGTGGCTGAGAATTTTGAGATACAACACAATTTACAAGTGCGTCCTACAGCATAGACTTCAATACACTGCAAAATAGCCAGAAGTGTTTTCATTCAGAAATGTGGCTACTTTGTAGAGTATTTGTGGCAAGGGGTAAGAGTTGTGTGTCCCAGGTTGTCCTCAGTCTAATGGCTTTCCTCTTAGAATACAAGTTCTAATTATATGATTAGCAGAGCGCCTTTGCATTTGAATCATTGTGCTGCAAAGAAGGCAGAATATTTGAGTCTGTAACTGATGAATTTTTCTGATGGGCTGCATTGAGGCTGCAGGATGTTCTGCTGGGTTACCAACCATTTGGGTGTATTTTCCATTTTACAGTGCTTGAGGATTTTCAGTCTAGCAGAATTTTTGCACTTCTAGAAATAAATGGTTGTCACTTGTGTAATTATGGTTAAGCAGTAGTTAATGTTTGCTTTGTCCAACACATTCTGGCTGACTGCAGTTCACATCTATGAAAGTGTTTGCATGTTGCTTTATTCTTCTTTAGTCTATAATAGAGAACTTTGAATTGTTCATTTGTAAAAGCTCGGTACGTTAATAAATGATGGTGTTAACTATATTTTCACATAAAACACAGATAATAGAGTCCTTTCATGTGTGCATTTGAGTGAATATTTTAAATTCTCTTTTTTCTTAAGAAAACATTCTTTGTAGGATTTAATTTTTTTACCAAGAACTACTAACTAGAAGCTAATTTGAAGTATCAGGAGTCAGATGATAACAAAATAGGGTAAAAGGCAACAAATATAATTGCTTGTCTGCTGTTTGTAGATTATCTAAAGAGCAGCCATGAAGTTGACACTCAGTTTCTGAGTGGCAGCTGTGAATTTGACAATTATCTTGTCCATTTCCACAAACTGTAAGCATCAGCAACTGTTGGCACACTCAGGAAAATGGTATTGCCTGGTTTATCTGTTTCCCTTTTTTACAGATTATCACCACCTCTGCTGTGTTGAAAGTTGTTCTAAATGAAAACTTCAGCTTTTCTAAAATTTGTATCTTGCTTTGAAAGCCAGGGTTTTTTTTTACTCACCAGTGTCCTGTGGGTTTCTTTTCTTCTTCTCCATGATAGTTCATGTTTAACATTCAGTCATGGCTACAAAATGCAGCAGAATGTGTTATGAAGAGTGATTTGAGTAACTTTCACTAAGATTATAAAATCTGAATGATCGGCCACACCTGTAAAACAATGAACTTTCATAAAAGACAAATTAAATAGAAGAAAAGCAGGCATATCAGAAGGACAGAGGGAATGTGGAGAGACCTTTTCCTTGCAACGTATGTCAGCTGGCTTATAATTGGCTCTAATTAGCACACTGTATTCAGCTATAATAATTCTTTACCTTGAAGCTCAGTGACACGTAAAGATGTGAAATTGCTTCCTACCTTTGAAAACATCAAAGAAAGTGCTTCCAACCTAGATTTTACAACTGGAAGTTCAGTGATCAGTGCAGAAAAGGTGAAAATAACATCAACAGGCATAAAGAGTATTGAACTCTGACTGCAAGAACTCTTAAGAGTTAATTGGTCAAACCAGATTTCATTGTCTGTAATTAAAAGTCTATCTCATAAATCACACCAAATACCACTTATACTTTCAGCAATGTGTAAGAAAAATTATAGACTTAAATAAATCAACCTGAAAATTTCTTAGTTACCCATTCAGTTGTGTGATGACCCTGAAGTATTTGAATTTTGCTTTGGAAAACTGGATTGTGGAAAGTTATCTGTGATCACATCCAGGTTATAATGCGTTAATTTTTTTATCCTGTTACATGTGTTCATAAAATGTTTTCATATCTTTGAAGGATCTAGTTGATGGATTCTTTTCTCCAAGTTGTGCCATACAACTTTAACAAGGAACGGTTTTAAAAACAAGATGGGCAATACTACAGATAAACCAGCCCAATTTGAAGCAAATCATAGAATCATTCTAGTTCTATGCCCTTGTTAAAACACATTTAAAAACATGGTGGTAGCTTAATGGGCTAAATGAAGTGATTTTGTCTTAATTCAGGAGAGCTCATTACAAATTATCTTCTATAAGTAGTTCATTTCCATGGACTGACAACATAATAAAGATGCAGGTCATGGTTCCAGCAGAAAAGAGAAGCAGAAGCTAATCCTTTCTTTGGTCTGCTCTGTTATAGTAGGGAAAGGTTTGGTGGGTGAGGGGTCAGCCAACACACCCTTTTCCGTATGGTTCAAGCTTCTTCATCTACTTGGCTTTAATTATTTTTAGCATAGTTCTGTTTTCTCTGTATACGCTTGCTTCTCTGTGGCAGCAAACAGGTGCAGTCTTTTGCCTGTATGTCTAATGCTTGTTTTACTGAAAGTGCAGGTTAAAAAGCAATTAAACCATTCACAGAAGAACCTGTCTTAGGGGAGGGTAGGAGTAATGCAAAATTTGGGATAAAACAGGAGCAGACATACTGTGCAGCACAAAATTAGGAAGGTAGCTAGCAGCTGCTTAACATTGGGCTCACTTGCCAAAGGCTGCATCTACTCATGCAACTTCCTGTCATCTCTTCAGTCCAGATATTGAATTGATTCGTACAAAAAGTTAAAGACTAGAGAACTTACATCTAGTGATGGACTCTTGGGAAACCTCAAGGGGTGGTACTTCATATGTGTACTGAGGATGACAACAGCATGTCACACGCCTTTGAATAGCTTAAGTTTATGTCTGGAGATGGGAAGAAGTTTCTGCATATAGCTATGGATACTAAAGTTGTGATCTTCTGCCCTCAGCTATATTGTGTCACTCACTATAAGACGGTTAGGAGGTTGCACAACTTTCTTTTAGAAGTGTTGGGTATGGAAGCCTATTCTCATCAAATTACAAGGAGTCTTTTTTTAACCTTACTGTTATCTTCAGTGAATTAGCATTATAGTGCATATATTTTGATGTGCTGCCCATACCGACTGGCTTGAATATGCTGCTTCACATAGATAGAACTAGAGGATGAGGACTTATTTTTTGCATTCTTTTATGTGTAGCACAAAACTGGTGAATCACAGGTAAAATATATATGTTGACTGAGTCATGATGACAGCTGCTGAACTGAAAGAAGGTTGCATCAAAGCTATGAGGCTTATGATTTCAGGTGCATCTTCAAAAAACATGTGCAACATATAAAGAACTTTGAGGTTTCAAGCTAAAGCACTTGAAAGTGAATGTACGTCAAGGTCCATTTCTTGCTGTGTATATATGCAGAATGATTGCTACAGGCATAGAATCACAGAATAGTTAGGATTGGAAAGTACCTGAAGATCATCTAGTACCAACCCCCTGAAATGGCATAATCTCTGTTTGTTTTGCATAATCACTGATTCAGTATGCAAAATGGACAACGAATGGAGTAAGGATTTCGAGAGGCTGTCTTTTAACCACTAGATCATCCAGAGAACCTGGGTAGCATTACTTTTTTTTCTGACGGTTTTAGACAGGATGTCAGAGGGTACTCAAAAAGGAAAAGATGTGTACATTAGCACTGACTAAAAGGTTTGATAAGCAAGTGTAAATTTGGTATCACCTAGCTTTTAAGTAACTGATACTGCAGTAATGTTCATCTAGCATGTGTAAAAATTGCTAGATTGCTAGTTAATAACAGATTTTGTACTTAAAATATGGGTCAGATTTCAGTTGAAGAAATCCTGTTTAATATTTTAATTTACTTAGGAGTAGTTTAGATCCACAGCATTAAAATGGCTTTCTAGTGCAAATTCTGATTGGTTTTAATGTTAGGGTGTTTTTCTTTGTTTTCTCTTTCTGTTTTACAGTGTTATGTGGGAACCAATGGGAGACGGTAAAAAGGTCATTTCGCTGGCTGATAATAACATATTACTGTGGGATTTGCAGGAAAGTTCAGCCAAAGCTGTGGTAAGAATTTAAGAACTTTTAAGTTTTAAGGTTTGTTTTTTTAAACAAAGCCTGATATACTTGAATATAGTACAAACAGCAGCATCACTAGCTAATATTTTAGCTATAAAGCTAAAATTATAAACCAGTTTATAAAATTATAAAATTATAAGCTAGCTTATGATTTGCTAATATTTTACCTATTCTTTAGAAATACCTTGTTGCTTTTAATGTGTGTGTGGGGAAATGAATATTCCATCAGTTGTCTTGAATGTGAGTGTTAGGGTGGTATTTTGTATCTGTTGCTAGTGATTAGATATTTTCCTTTTCCTAGAGTTCCCCTTACTTTACTGGTTTTACAGTGAACAATCTAAAATAAAGCAATGCTAATTTGATAAATGCGTAAAAAGGAAAATTGGTGGTCAGTAAAGCCAAAAGTTACTGAATTCAGGTAATAATATATTAACTCATTGGTTAATACCATGCAGCTCTCAATGTAATTTACCATCCCTGTTGTATACATAGGCATAATATAGATGTCTCTATTTACTATTCACTGTGTTGATTTCTTAGAATTAATTGAATTTAGTACTATACTACCTATTCAGATTATTTCAGTCACTATTAAAGATTTCTTATTCAGAACATATATAAAAAGGTGCCATTGGCATAATTTTCTAATTATGACACCTCTTATAGATTAAACAAAAATGTTTGCTTATTTATGTATAATGACATAGATCATATATAGAAAACTTTAAATGTTTCTGTATAGACTCATTTGGGTCAGTGTCCTTAGAAATGAAAATTGGTTGTGTCAAGGATATTATTATTCAGTTGATCTGTTGTCAGTTCTTGAATTAACTCATCAGTTCAGGGTTAGTTTTGTTTCTTAGATGCTGCTGAATCAGATTCTTAGCAGTTGCTTAAAGATTCCACTGTGTCCACAAACTCGTCGCTGTTGTACTATCTGACTGTGTACAAATAGGTGAAGGCTTGAGTTGTTACTATTTTGCTAGATTTTCTATAATGTCAGTGTAACATAATATAGTTTAATCCTTTGTGTTCATAATGAAGCCTTTTGGGTTACTTCACTAGATGAGAAAAATTAAAGTTTGGTTTTTTTCCACCTGGAACTTCAGTCAGTGTTGTGTTACCTGCCAAGGGTTCTTCCAAATGTTGTTTGTTAACAGTTGGTGAACTGATGTTTAAAGTTTCTGAAGGCTGACCTCAGGGAGCTTGTCTGTGGCATCGTATCCACTGGATTTGTATTACTCCTAAATTTTTTAGTATTCTTTTCCTAATGCCTGTATAACATGCAGGCCAAAATATGATTCCTGTGGGATGCTGTCTAGTGAGTATGTTACCAGTCTGTCTGTATATGGGAGTCTTGCAGTGAATACCATTTTTTGTTATTTTATTTTGCTTGAGATTAATTTACTAAAATTTTGTATGTTACATCTTCCTTTTACTATTCCTTTCCTCAAAATTAACCTCCTCACTCTGTCACACAAATATTTGTGAATTATTTCCATTTTCTTTCCTTCTATTGATAGAATTGGGATCTACATAATTTTGCAGAGGACTGTTCAGCAATTTAATCTCAGCATGAATTTGGAAACCAGTATTTCTATCCTCAAAGAAATATTCAGTTTGCTGATCCTCTCAGTATTTCAGTTAGTGTTCTTTACCTAGATGTCATGGTTTAAGCTCAGCCACACAGTCTCTCACTCCCCACCTTCTTCCCTCCTGCTCCTGGAGGGATGGGGAGGAAAATTGAAAGAATGTAACTCCCATGGGTTGGGATAAGAACAGCCCAGTAACTAAGGTATAACACAAATCACTGCTGCTACCACCAATAATAATAATGATAAGGGAAATAACAAGGGAAGAGAATACAACCACTCACCACCCGCTGACCGATACCCAGCCTGACCAAGCAGTGATCTCACCCTTTCGGGTAACTGCCGCCAGTTCTACATCCTGGGCATGACAAGCTGTGGTGTGGAATGCCTCTTTGGCTAGTTTGGGTCAGGTGTCCTGTCTCTGCTTCCTCCTGGCTTCCTGAGCATCTCTTTAAAATGCATACCATAAACTTTCTACTAATTAAAATGATGACAACTTGAAGTCCAGGCTTAGAATCAACTGCTATGTGTTCCTGAAATCGATGAAGGTTACTTCCTGCCTAAGAAATTGCCTCCCTGTTAAAATCCATAGAAGGCTGAAAACCAGTAACTGTTATTGTGAAGCAACTTTATATTTGAAAAAAAAATTATGTAGAACTGACAGTTACAGGGAGTGATGAGGAAAAATAAGAAATGGTTCATTACTGAGATGCCTTTCTGTTACAAAAATACAAACCAAAACCCAATAACCAAACCAAAACAAAACCCCAAGCAAACTCAAACAAAATTAACCATGTACCCCATCCTTTGCTTGCTGTCATGTTTAGAATGTGAGAGAGAACTCTATGAGAACAAATTGGTTAGAAGACAGCACTGGTAGGGGTAAGCAGTAAAGATACTTTGCAGTTGCCTATCACCATGTACAAGGAGTGTTTGTAGGCCAATCAGCTGTTGGTGAAACAGTGATTTCTTTCTGTGTATATCCTGTTTATTCAGGGTTGTTGAATGCAAAATATGTCATAACCCTAAAAAGCACAATTTGTGTTTTAATGTATTTTTGGTGGTTGTAAAAGCACACTTCCTTTGGGATATTAATAAAAAGAACTTTTTTTTGGCCTTGAAAACAACTATAGAACAGCCTACAGAAAAAAAAAAAATCAACTCTCACCAGCATTGAAAAATTGGACATGAAAAAAAAAGAGAGGTTTTCTGAATAGAGTCCATGGAAACCATTAGAAGTTCTTTTCTGTGAGGGTTGTGAGGCACTGAAACAGGTTGCCTAAAGAAGTTGTAAATGTTCCGTCCCTAGCAGTGTTCAAGGCCAGGTTAGACAGAGCCTTGGATGACATGGTCGAGTGTGTGGTGTCCCTGACCATGGCAGGGGGGTTGAATTTGATGACCTTAAGGTCCTTTCCAACTCAAAACATTCTACAATTCTATGATTCTATATATGGTTATAGGCATCAGTTGGTGCTATATAGAAATTCTTGCCAGGAATTTTACATTAGCTTTTTCTATGCAGATATAGAAGGAGATTATTTAAATAAGAAACGTGGGTTTTATTGTACACTAGGATAAAGGATTGCCCATTTTTGACATGTCTTAGCCACATGATGTCTTGCCTAATATGCTGTTTGGTTCTAGCAGATGGTGACAAAGCAGTAAGTAGCTAATAAACTTGCATGTTCTGTAGGGACTGTTGAGGGGAAGAAAGTCTTTACAAAATGTTTTTGTTGCCGTAGACTTATTACTGAAATAGCCATGTACCTGTGTGTGTATACATTATTTTAACTGAATAAATCAATAGCCTAGGATTAAAATAATAAAAATATTTGTGTGCTTGAATTTTTTCCCTTCTTATCAAAACCATGATAGTGTTCAAGTTGAATGGCATTATCATCATTAACAGTAGGATCTAGTCTGCTGAATCTGTATCAAGTAATAGGAGTAAGCGGGTATTCATTACACTGCTGCAGCACTGGTTCTGTTTCATGAACACATTTCAAATGCTTACTTTTTGGATAGGTATGTATTATGGCCAGTATTAATTTCCACGGCAAGAGGTAAACCCAGTGCTACTTTTTATGGACTTTTCATGTTTGTGAAAAAGTTCATCTACAACCCAAGTGTAGTACTGGTGAAAAATTGATCTGATATTTGCCTTAAAATTTTGCATAGGCCAAAAGTTGTGCCTGCTTACAGTGATCAAAAGTTCAGAGTCTTTTACTGGGTGCATCTCTTCTGTCTGCCTGGGAGTTACAAGACACATGTTTAATTAGAATTAGCATGAAGAATTTTAGGGTTCCTGGTATTTTCAGAGCTTTTTTGTAATAAAATTACTGGTGTGTTCATTCTCTGAATTATCTGGTCAACCTGTCACAGGAAATACTTACTAACCATAAGTTACAGTTTTGTAGGTTTGTTGGGTTTTGTTCTCCTCTTTCCCCGCCCCAGCATTTTTTGCTAAGTTTTTTTCTTTATTACAGTATTTAATACAGGAATATTTGCCTGCATTTGCATTAAGACAAGCTTCTCCTGTCCTTTTGATCACTACTTTTACCCTCTGGGGTGAAACTAATCTTATGCTCACTGCATCATTACCTTTTGCAATTAAATTAGCTATTCTTTGTCATTTATAATCATTAGCTGAACTCGTGAGAAGCCCAACCAATCCACAAGGTCTGGGTGGTTTGTGCTGAAAAGATGACAGTTAATGTTTCTGTATGCAGACTTTAGGTTAGATGTCACCAAATCACTAGAACGCCTTCTTGGGAAAATGCATTGTGTTTGGAATGGCAGATGAGGTTTACAGAGTGAAATGGAGATGTTAAAATATAGATACTTTTCTCTTTGCCTTATATTTTCACAAAGGGGAGGAGCAGAGATGCAGATTTGATAATTTTAATCCAAAAGATTAATTAGATTTCTTTTAGATTTCTTGTCCCTTCTGGATTCTTTAGTAGCATTTAATGTATAGGTGATCTTAATGTAGTATTTGAAGGGGGTCCTACAAAGATGCTGGAGAGGGACTCTTCATTAGGGACTGTAGTGATAGGCGAAGGGGTAACAGGATCAGACTTAAAAAGGGGGAGTTTAGATATAAGGAGGAAATTCTTTACTGTGAGGGTGGTGAGGCACTGGAATGCATTGCCCAAGGAAGCTGCAAGTGCTTCATCCCTGGAGTGTTCAAGGCCAGGTTGGGTGGAATCTTGGGTGACATGGTTTAGTGTGAGATGTCCCTGCTTATGGCAGGGGGGGTTGGAACTAGGTGATATTAAGGTCCTTTCCAATCTTAACTATTCTATGATTCTATGATTCTGTTCTATGACAACAGGAAATACCTGGCAGTGGCATTCCAGGAAAGATGGAAGATCTTGTGGGTGAAGATTTCACAGTCTATCTGGATAAAAGTAATGTATCCAAATATAGGAGAGTGTTAGGAATAAGCATGAGATGCTTCCTTGGCAAGATGTCTTCTGTTCCTCAAGGCAGGAAATACATTGTGGACTTTAGTGGAGAACTTTGTAGAGTGCCCCCTAATTACTGCAACTAGAATAACCATAGTTCGATTAAAGGGGGGCAAAAAATGTCTGAAGAAACAAGAAAGATAAGCTACTAGATCAAAAAGAGGGTAGAAGACCAGTTTTTAAAGAGTTAGCATTAGGTTTTGTTTAATAGTCTCCCTAATGGTAGTATAGACTTAGGAGTGAAATGATGGAAATTGTTGATGACAGAAACTTGGAACCCATCATCAGTATATAGGAGCAACAGTAGATTTCAGAGGATGAACTTGATGTTTAATTTTTGATGTATAAAGCAGAAAACTTGTGTTTAAGGAATAAAAATATTTTCTTGCCGTGATGTAGAAACTCAGCATTTAAAAATATGTGGATTCTGAGAATGACTCTGTTCTGCCAGTGTGATGAGGCTGTTTGAAATTGCAAACGATTGTAGGATGGTTCAGGTATGAAAGGACTACATGTTTGCCTACAACTGGAGGAATTGAACTGGATGAATTCAGAGTCACATAATCATAGAATGGTTTGAGTTGGAAGGAACCTTCAAGATCATCTAGTTTCAGTTCCCCTAACGTGGACAGGGAAATCTTCCACTAGACCAGGTTGCTTAAAGCCTCATCCAACCAGCCCTTAAACATTTTGAGGAATGGGGCATCTGCTGCTTCTCTGGGCAACCAGTGCCTCACTACCCTCACAGTGATGATCTTTTTTTTCATGATATGTAAATCTTCCCTCTGTCAGCACGAAGTTGTGCAGTGTGCCCATATTGTCTGTCTCCTGTTTCAAGAAATGATCTGAAACTGTTTATTTTAGTTTATAAAGTAGAACAGTGCTTCTGATATTTCTGAATACATTACACTGCATAAGCCTTTTTAAAAAATACTTAGTGAGATACAGAATCAGCTCTAGCTTTTCATTTGCTCTGTTTTTTTGTTGATTTTTTTTTTTTCTATCCTAGGATTTTGGTAGTCTGTTACACTAGGAACAATAGGCTATTGTGCAGGTTTTGTCTTCAGTGAACCTAATTTCATTTTAGCATTGCATTTAGAAACATTGCCAGCTTTGTTTCGTTATTTTAGCTCTCTAGTTCTGCAGCCTTGGAAGGGAAAGGACAATTAAAATTTACTTCTGGAAGATGGAGCCCACACCACAATTGCACACAGATTGCAACAGCCAATGACACCACTGTTAGAGGATGGGATACACGAAGCATGAGGTAATGAGAAATCACAGTCATGTTCTTTAAGAAAGACAGTCTCCTTTGGAGATAGATTTTTTTTCATTGCTCCTAACTTTTTACTTTTTTTTTTTTTTTTTTTTTTTTTTTTTTTTGTTTTT
>NDXB01014811.1:27711-37913 GCA_002631895.1 Agapornis roseicollis
TTTTTTTTTTTTTTTTTTTAGGATTAGTAATGTGGCAAAGCTATCACTTTTAAAAGGAATGGTTTGACTTGCATAGCTGATGTATTTAGTAAAGGGTTTTCTCTGTTTCCCCCTCTCAGTTTCAAGTCTAAGTTGTATATTGAGTTTTAATGAGCTATGCGGTAGTCTCAGGATAATTTTTTCAATACATGGGCATTATCTGAATGAAGCTGCTCTCTAATTCAACTTGAGAATGATTTAGCAGCAGTTCCGACTATGCTGTGAACTGTCTTGGTAGCATATTATTTAAAGATAACTTTAATTTCTGAAAGTAATTCATAGGTTAAGTTCACTCCTCAATATTCTTATTTTAACAAATAGCATACTATGCTATATTAAAGATTTTAGCATGCTAGTTGTATGAAACTACTGGATCTATCAAAATCATGACAAATCAAAGCTTTGAATATACCTAATGTGTTTTCCCCCCTGCTCAGTTCTGATTTTGATAAGCAAGGAGTGATGTTGTGCACATCTGTTGCTATGACTACTAAAGCCTGTGCAAGCTTTTTTAAGATACGCTTTATCCCTTTAACACATAGTAATTTATCACTAAACCAAGAAGGCTGATGTCTTGTAATAACTTTTGTTGCCTTAAAGGGGGATGACTTTAAATTTAGTTCTCTGGTTCCTGCCAGCTCAGGGATGTAGCGATAAATCCCCATGCTTACCAGCATTGTATGGTGTTGCCAAAAAGGTTTATTTAATTTAATAAAATCTAAAAATACAAATGTAATAATTAAAAGTCAGTTCCTGTAAGCTTGTCATCAGGTTTGAAAGTCCTATTCTTGTAAAAGAATATATAAAAATCTAACTTCATATATATGTGTATACTTCCATTCATGAAGGTGGTTTTAAAGGAAATGTACAACAAAGGGAAGGTCAAAGGAGAAAGGGTTGTTTTTTTTTAAATTTGATTTTTTTATGATGTTTCTGTAATACTGTTTTTTAACACATAGCAGGCAGACCTTAAGATTAAAACCTGTTTCTAAGTAGAAAATGTTAACTATTGTGAAGTCTGCTTCATGATCTGTCTCATTAGAAAAAGCTTTTTTGTCTTTCATTAAGTGAATACTCTGAGTAACTTGAAAAATATGTGCAAAAGTCGTTTCTGCAATTACACTGTAATGTGTCTAGAATGATGTGAATATTGGATAATGACAAGTCAGGCTAGGAGTATAAACTGTGGCAGTACAAGATGCAAAAAATGAGGGAGAGGGAGAAATCAGGAACAGAAAACTGCTATACAAGCAAAGAATAAGGGTGACTCTAAAGAAGTAGCTAGAATAGCTACTTCCACAGAATGTGATTATGATAGCTGTAAGATAGACAAAGTAAATTATTTTAGACATAGCAAACAAAGAAGGGGAGGAAAAAAAGAGGTTGTTGGGAAGACTCCTGAGATTAGACAAGGGAAACAGTCTTCATCCAGTATAGGGCTTGTGAAGCAGAAGAGACTAAACACTAGGAAGCAGACACTAGACTGAATGGATTTAGATGGAGAATTGTGTTGGGAAAATGCAGACTCCGAGAATAGATTAAAAAAAAAAAAGAAGAAGAATAATATGAGGCAGAGGAGCCAGAAACCTGGAGAAAATGTTTGTGTGGTTTGGCCTTAATCTTGTGATGTAAGAGGGAAATTCAGTATAGGTATTACTGCTGTAGGTAAGGTGATAGAGTGAAAGAAGATTCATGTTTGGGAAGGTAAGGGAACAAGTGGCCAGAATAATAGTTAAGTTGGGATAAAGGCCTTCATGGTAAGCACTATTGAATATAGGATGGACAGTGGTATTTCTTTTTAAGCCCTTGCATGCATCTGCATGAGCAGTGCAAGAAAGAAGTGAAAGTTGCAATAAAGGAGGAAAGAAGTGTCTTATTGCTGGAAGCATGCTTGCGATTAAAAAAAAAAAAGAAGAAAATCCTATGAAGATGTTTCAAGAAATTAAAAGGAAATGTTGAATACAGCTCTCGGGATACCTGGTAGAAAGGCATACCTGAGTTATATCCTTAACTTCTCAAGCTCTGAGAAGAGTGTTGACATGATACCTAACTAGTATCTTCTATCCTGAGTGACTGCCATAGCAGAACTTTGGTAGATGGTGACACTGAGAACACTGGTAATGCAATAGTGGAAACAAAAACAAAACCCCACAACCCAAGTTTAAGAGACCAGGCAGGGAGACAAACTGGTGGAACACGGTGTTTTGAATAAGGGTGCCAGGTTGTTAGCAGTACTATAAATGTTTTCTGAAGTGGTCCAGTTGGATGAGTATGTTCATGGCAGAGTTTAAGGGCCACAGGTAAACTAATGATAAATGCCAGAGCTCAGGAAGTTAAGTACAAAATTGAGCAATAATAAAAAGCTGTTGTTCATATCTGTTGCATCCCTTGCGTCTTGTTTTTTCATGTAGGGAGACGCAGATATTATAAATACAGAATTAGTAAAACCACTTAGTAGTGGAGAAGCTCTTATCTGAAAATATTGTTGTTTAATAACGGACATTTCATAACAGTTGTTAAGAGAGCTGTGCTAGAGTCATCTGGAACTAGTGTTTCCTTTTAGCTTCAGATAATCCTAATGCAAACAAGAAAAGAGCAATGCTTTGAATCAAGCTGAGAAATCTATACAAGTCACCGTTGTTAACAGCTGGGACTTCCCTAAACTATGCACTAGTAATGGGAACTCTAGGTCTGTGAGTGCTGAGGGGATTATGCAAGTTTCCAGGGAAACAGATTCCTGTCAGTGGAGTGCAGTTAGCTTTCTATAGACCATTTAATTTTTTTAATGTGTTTTACAGACAGATATATTGCATAGAAAATGCACACGGACAGCTGGTGCGAGACCTAGACTTTAATCCCAATAAACAGTACTACCTGGCTAGCTGCGGAGATGACTGCAAGGTGAAATTCTGGGACACGAGAAATGTTACTGAACCCGTGAAGACACTAGAGGAGCATTCCCACTGGTAGAGCAAATTATCTGCATGCTGTTTTGTGGGTGGATGGCTTATGTAATTTATTCAGCTAATTATTTTACTGTTTAGGAACAATGCAAGCTAACTATGTTTTGTGCTATTGTGAATAATCATTTTTCTACACAGAGGAAAGGTTTCAACATGTGAGTGTTCCTTGTGTGATTGTAAATTAGGAGTTTAGATGATATTATTCTAATTGGCAAGGAACTGTTGTTAACACTGTTGGGAGATAGGGTACTCCTTTGAGAAGCACAGAACAAAACTTGGCTTGCAGGGACCAGCTGGGATACAGGTGTGCCTTTCCAACTCCAGCCTGATCTGCTGCACCTGATGTACAGAACAGCAGCTGCTATCTATCCTTCTGTTGTCAAATGGTTGAAATGCTCAGTAATTCAGCTCCATGTTTTTCATGCCTTTCACAGCCCATAAGCCAGAATATGCAAGGGAGTAATTTTATTTTCTGAGATAATACTTAGAGCCTGTATCTACTGCTCTGGCCTCTGGCTGGAGCAAGGATAGAATCTTGTCTGACGTAGAAAAGATGAGTGGTTCATATTTTATAGAATTTGGGTTGGAGTAATTCTTGCAAAATAAATCTGGACCCTGAAGCTAGTTTGAGGGGAATGAAGATGTGAATTAACAAAAGCAGCATTTATTTTTTTTTTCCCAGAAGATTGAAGGAAAAAGAATAGAATGAGAACCATAAGACATTTAGTATTAACTTGATATATAAAATCTGAAAATTGTAGAGAAATCTAATCCTACTTTTGTTTTAGAGCCTATTTTAAACTTTTCTATAAGAATGTTGTGAGATTTTTGTTTAACAGTTTATTTTTAATCCATATTTTGCTTTGAGGAAATTTTTATATTTAGAACTTAAATATTTGTCTGTTGCTCTAAACAATGAATTGGTATCTGCCCTCAAGGAATGATACCACTGAATAGTGTGTTTTGTACTTTGTGTTTTTTTCCCAAAACTTATTTGTTGAGTTTTAAAGACACCTCATAGAAAACAGATGATGTGGAAACTTAAAAGCCAAATGAAGATGGCAGAACCAGTCTTTGGAATAAGGCATGTCACTTCTAAGGGTGCTTACAACTTTTAAGTCAAAGATGAATTTTTAGAGGCATTTAAAAAAAAAAATAAAAACTATCATTTATTGTAGATGCACTGCCTGCCAAGAATAGCCTCTTGTTCTTTCTGATTTTGTTTTTAGGGTATGGAATGTCAGATATAATCATTCTCATGATCAGCTGATCCTTACAGGAAGCAGTGATAGCAGAGTTATCCTGTCTAATATGGTATCAATTTCTTCTGAACCGTTTGGGCATATGGTAGATGATGATGAGCTAAGTGACCAAGAGGACCAGCATCAGGAAGAGAAGTATGAAGTTTCCTGAGTTTTATGAAGATGATTATTGATTGTTTTTTAATTGTAATAGTTAACGTGCTATTTTTTTTGCTGACTAGGATTTTTGTATACAGGCCTTTCAGGTAAGTAGTTCTAATTCCTACTTCTTTATTCAAGAGTCTCTAGTGGGATACACTCTTTAAATCTGATTGGTATGATCACGGTATGCTCACTGATAAGGAAGGGGATAGTGATGCTGAGGACCAGTACTAAACTCCACTGGATCCGTTAAAAGGTTCCCTTTAAGGGAGCTCTGGACCAAGTCAAGAACATACAATACTCTGGGTTAAGTGAGAGTTGAAAATCTGCTTTTTGTGTTTTCTGTGTATGTGTTGTAACCTTTAGGAAATGTTAGCAGTCTAATGGTGAGCTTCCTCACAGGTGTAAAAAAGATGTGTAAACACATAGATTTTTGTAAATTTTGCTTTTAATATTACTGACTGTTCTAGAAACCAATAATTCATCAGACGTACTTCAAGCAAACTAGATGTTTGGTTTTGACACTCCTGGTAGAGAATAATGCATGTTACTGCAAGCATTTCTAAAAATCATCCACTTGGGTGTGTAAGGAATCACGTATATTGCATGTGACTTTTGGAGGGATGGGATTTTTAGTAATGGGTTAACTGAAATGCTGAAATAATTTTTCACCCTCCATTTTTGTCTGCTTTCAACTTTTTCACTGTGTAATAGATGGTGCTTGTTGTCCTCTCTGTACTACTTTATGAATATATGTATGCATATAGGGAGTTCTGGAGTGGGTTGAGGCTTTCTAATTTTGCAGCTAGCTTACATGGAATAGCCCGATGGAATGAGGAACATGGAAATTACAAAAATATCCCCAGTTACTCAGCTGTGTCTGCTAGATGTTTCAGTTACAATTCTAAATAAGGTTAGTTTTGTAGTTGCATTTTTAAGGTTTGTCTTGCACCTTTCCTGTATTAATAAAGATGTAGTTTTGCTCCAAATAGTTTTGACTTTCTGGTTTCACATAATGGACATGGAAACCGTTTTTGAAATATTAAATAAGGAAGCCATCCCATATATAGAAATAGTTAATTTTAAATGTGCAGGATGTCTCTAGAAGTGATAAGGTGATGTAACTGCCTTGAAAATCAAGGCGTATCAAATTAAGTACCTAGAAAGCTGCTTACATCAACAGTACATACTCTCTGTAATTAACTAAATTACGTCATTTTAAATATGATGTATGATGTGCCTTTTGGTGCCTTACCTTTGGCTGGGGATTACAGCTTACTCTGTTCTGGATGGAAGATAAATAGGCTGTAATGGAAGTGAGAAAGAGACTAAGTTGTTTGGCTTGGATTTTTTTAAAATATATACTAAAGGAATGTAGTAATACGACAATGCGGGTAAATAAATAGTGTTCTGACAGATGTGTAGTAGATTATCTGGAGGTCTGAATTTTCGTTTGTAGACTGTGTAGGTTGCCTCATTAAAACACAAGTGATTGTTTCTAGAATAGGAATTTTTGAAACCAAGAATATGCGAAGCCCTACAAGTATGATGCAGCCATTACATGGCTATGGGATGGGTGTAAACCACATCATTAATGACTTGTATAGTAATGATGTAGAGCCTCTGCCTATTCCCAGAGGCTACAAGAGTATCAACACCACATTTTCTTTTCACATACATGCTTTTCAGTCACTAATCTGCTCTCTATAAAACCTGTGAAAGAACACTGGCTTTTGTAACATTTGCTTGGTACTGTCAAAATCTTTTGTTGTTTCCCCCACAACCATCACCTTGTTATGATTTGAGCTAGAAGGATGTTTGCAAGGTGCTCACCAGCCTCGAACTGCTGCCAGGTGAATGTCTGTTTAGTTCTGAGTGCACTAATGAAGCAGGGCATAACAGCTGTTGGGAATAGTTGTCGTTAGTCAACCCCTAGTGCCAAGTACTTAGGCTTTAGTACCCCTTTTGCCTTCTGTAGACCTCTTTGAAGAATCTGTTGAGCCATTCCACAGGTACAGTCTCTTCTGTAAAACACAGGTTTTCAGCGTATGGTTTGGTGAAAGGTAGATGTTTGTTTTTTTGCTTGGGTACATTCTAGACTTTAAAAATAGAGTTACAATCTAATAGGGTCCATTTTTGTCCTGTTTTGGAGGACATTTTGTTTGCTATTAAATAGCACACAAATCTTAAAAATGAGAATGTCTTTTTTATGTGTACATTGAAGTACACCAGGAAGAGCAGATGTCTGTAAAACTAATATCTGTAGCCAGTCACCTTCAGACTGAGTGATGAAATCTCTCACAAAAGAAGGTTGAAATATCAGTTAGAAAGAAGTAGAAAATGTCCATCGTATTTTAAAAATTGTGGCAGTGAGGTGAAGCTCCTGATGACTAGAAAAAAGGGGAAATATAATCCCCATTTTCAAGAAGGGGGAAATGGATGACCTGGGGAATTACAGACCAGTCAGTCTCACCTCTGTGCCTGGCAAAATCTTGGAGCAGATTCTCCTGGAAGGCATGCTAAGGCGCATGAAAAACAACAAGGTGCTTGGTGGCAGCCAGCATAGCTTCACTAGGGAGAAATCCTGACTGACCAATTGGGTGGCCTTCTATGATGGGGCTATGGAACTGATGGACAGGGGTAGAGTAGTTGATGTCATCTACCTGGACTTGTGCAAAGCGTTCAACACTGTCCCACACGACATCCTTGTCTCTAAATTGTAGGACTTGGAGGTGGTAGTCAATGAAAAAATGAACATGAGCCGGTTCAGTGTGCGCTTGCAGCCCAGAAAGCCAACCGTATCCTGGGCTGCATCCAAAGGAGCGTGACCAGCAGGTCCAAGGAGGTGGTCCTGCCCCTCTACTCTGCTCTCAGGAGACCTCACCTGGAGCGCTGTGTGCAGTTCTTGTGTCCTCAACATAAAAAGGACATGGAGCTGTTGGAACAAGTCCAGAGGAGGGCCACGAGGATGATCAGGGGACTGGAGCATCTCCTGTATGAAGACAGACTGAGAGAGTTGGGGCTGTTCAGCCTGGAGAAGAGAAGGCTGTGTGCAGACCTCCTAGCAGCCTTCCAGTATCTGAAGGTGGCCTATAGGGATGCTGGGGAGGGACTTTTCATTAGGGACTGTAGTGACGGTACAAGGAGTAACGGGCTCAAACTTAAACAGGGGAAATTTAGATTGGCTATAAGAAGTTCTTTATTGAAAGGGTGGTGAGACACTGGAATGGGTTGCCCAAGGAAGTTGTGAATGCTCCATCCCTGGCGGTGTTCAAGGCTAGGTTGGACGAAGCCTTGGGTGGCATGGTTTAGTGTGGAGTGTGCCTGCTTATGGCAGGGGGGTTTGAACTAGATGATGTTAAGGTCCTTTCCAACCCTAACTATTTTTTGATTCTGTGATCTTTTCCTTGCATGCTACCTATTTTTCATGTTGTGAATACAATGACTTGTGAAAAATACTCCATAGAATAAGTATAAAAATGAAGAGTGTGTACCAGTCATATCTTCAAAGATTTTGATGTTTTGTGGGGGTTGGTTTTTTTTTTTGTTGTTGTTGTTGTTATTGGGGTTGGTTTTGTTTGGTTGGTTGGTTGGTTAGTTGGTTTTTTTTCCCTACTTTAGCAAAAAGCACCATAATCTAAAAAACATTGATTGTAATACTGTTTTACAGAGTTAAACACTCATNGGTTTTTTCTTTTGTTGTTGTTGTTGTTATTGGGGTTGGTTTTGTTTGTTTGTTTGGTTGGTTGGTTGGTTGGTTAGTTGGTTTTTTTTCCCTACTTTAGCAAAAAGCACCATAATCTAAAAAACATTGATTGTAATACTGTTTTACAGAGTTAAACACTCATGTTAATACTTATCATAGAATCATAGAATACCAGGTTGGAAGGGACCTCAAGGGTTGTCTGGTCCAGTATTTCTATGCAAGCACCTTGTTCAGCTGAATCTTAAAAGTGCCCAAAATTGAGGAATCCCCCACTTCCCTGGGGAAATTATTCCCATGATTGATTGTTCTCAAGAAAAATTGCCTTTTTGTGTCCAGTCAGAATCTCCCCAGGAGTAACTTTTGCCCATTACCCTTTCTCTTTTTATTTAATATATTTTGGAATAAGTTTTCTTGGTTTTATTGGATTTCTTGGCTGGAGATAAAAGCAAATAATATGTCAATTTAACCCTTCAGTATTGAACCACATAGAACTGTGCATGATGTCCCTGCTCATTGCAGAGGGTTGGACTAGATGGCATTTGAAGGTCCTTTCCAACCTCAGCTGTTGTAGTGCACACATTTATTTTCTGTAGTAACTGCCTATTTTTTTAAGTTTTGCAACTGAAAACCAATTATTTGGATGTAACTTTTTTTTAAGGAAAAGAATTCAGGTTCATTGAATAATTGGTGTTTGCCATGTATGTGTTGACATCTTGGGACTTTATGTGTTGACATCTTGGGACTTTATATGCTCCCATCCTGGAGACCAGAACATGCTTGAATGAACAATATAAATAGGACTGTTCTATGAGGATCTGTCTCTTGTTACAATTGAGTGACCTTCAGTTCCTCTTAACTGCTGATTCGGGTCAGAGCAAGTAGTTTCCAGTCTCTTCCCTACTTTTTAGCTACTCCTGTTTCTCTCATCAATCATAAAAATGTAAAAGCAGCTGCCCTTTCTCACATCAAAGGTTTCCCTAACCTGCATCATGTCACTGATAGTGGCCAAGAGGAATGATTGTAAAAACAGGAAAAGGAGGTGATATTTCCCCTGGGTATGCTTCTAGCCCCTGTTTGCAGCTCAGGGACCTTTACTGCCTTCTGAATCATCTTTGGAGACTTCTGTTTCTTCCTTTAGGCTTTTCTGTTGCCATAAGGCATGGTTTTGAGTTTATCTCTTCTCACTAACCGAGTTTTTGTTTGTTCCAAAATAGTTAGCTATGCATTCAGTGTCTTTGTGAAGTATGTCTAAGAGAAATATGTCAAATGCATTTGTTTGCTTGCTCTGACTAATGGGAGGCTTCAGTGCTTTGTGTCTTGGAAGCCCAAAACCTCTGTTGAAAGTAAGTAGTCTAAAAAAGGATCCAGCCATCCACAGAGAGAAGGTATAGGTATGTGGCTGGAGGACAGCTGTGGTATATTTTGATCAAGTTCCCAATCTGAATGATTTAATGCACGGTTCAAATACAAAAAAAAAAAAAATATCTGAGAAATGGGGAATGAAATGCTGTACTTCTAGCTTAATTTTTAGCACTTTGATCCAGAGGTAGAAAAAAAGTGTACAGAATAAATAAAAATAGAACAGTTGAGGTGTGTATTTCAGGTGCATTTAACTTTCATCCCCAAAACAAACTGGTGTGCCTGGATAAGAACATAGGGAATGTCATTCCACATCTATGGATGCAACTGGTTAAGGCAGGCTTCTCTTTGGCCTCTCTTTCTTTAATGGCTTTGCGCTCTGGATCAAGTCCTTGCAACACTGAATTTCCCTTAATTCCAAGCCTCCTGAAGGTGTCTGTCAGTTCCCTTTAGACATCTGCAGAGCACTGAGATCTATCCTCCTCAAGGGAGGGTGGTGACTGTCTTACATCCTTTCTTCATTCTTTGGTCACCCAAAATCCTCATGTAGTTGAGTCTGTGTTGGTGGCAGTAAACTAGTCTGACAGTCATTTTAATTCTACGTTGCTATTTCTGTCAATAAACAGAACATACTAGGTTCTTGTAGTTTAGTATGATTATCACAGAATCCCAGAATCACCAGGTTGGAAGGGACCTCTAAGATCATCAAGTCCAACCCATGCCCTACACCTC
>NDXB01014812.1:6775-20427 GCA_002631895.1 Agapornis roseicollis
GGGGGGGGCGGAAGGGGAATGTCTGGGCTGCGAGCGCACACGGCCAGCTCACCGCGAGCTTCCCAACGCTCCCAAGTCCTTCTCAGGGCTGCTGTGCCCAGCCTGTAGTTGTACTGGGGAAATGCAGTGCCAGGCCCAAATTCTGCCCTAGTTACTGCGGGCACGAATCGCAGACCCGGGTGCTGCCCGGAGCAGGCACGTCCTGTCCCATCCTGACCCGTCCCACCGCGGCCAGCAGCCGCCGCAGCTCAGGTAGCGTTGTGCCTCTGAGAGGAGACCACATGAAGTGTGTTTGTGGCGAGGCAGATGCTGTACTCAAGCAATCTGTACCTGAAGAGGCACGGTCTATGGCGTATGTTCACTCCCTGAGCTCTACTTTACAAAGCTCCGTGGTCTAACTTCTTCCTAGAGACAACAGGATGTCGTAGTAACCTCGGGTCTCTGCTGGTTACTTGCAAATGCCTTTGTCTTTAAGAGTTAGCTGGCCTCAAATTCAGCCTGTTACTGGATGTCCCACCCTGTGACTGTAACCTTTGTGTGAAGTGGCAATACTAGGACAGATGTTGTATTACAGGTTTTCCAGACAACACAGAATAACAATTCTGTATCTCAAAAATTTGCGTGCTTAATCCTGGGATCACAATACCAGAAATTCCTGATAACACCTGAAAAAGAGGGGCTTTTTTTTTAACCTAAGGAACTGTGGTTACTCCTGTATATTAGGAGTGTTAGACCTTTTCCCTTACTGTAACTACTGTGAGAAATACAGTTTTGCTCTGGCTTTGCCTGTGACCACCACATTGACATGAAAAGCATCTATCTCGATGTACTTTACATGGCACAGCACTATTTCACAGAAGATTATTTTAGAAACTGACAGGTCTATATGGATTTCTTGATGAGCTACTTGAAATATTCATATGAAAGATGTCTCAGAGTGACAAATCTCCTTGGTAGAACACTTCTTTTTCACACTATTTACACAAGGGAGGAAATTCAGAGCATCTTCTATCCAAGTCTCCACAGCACCAGAAACCACTTCAACTATACTCACTGGAGTTAGTTTGTATGTTCAGCTGTGTCGTTAGAAGCAAAATCATAGAATCATAGAATAGTTAGGGTTGGAAAGGACCTTAAGATCATCTAGTTCCAACCCCCCTGCCATGGGCAGGGACAAAAATCACTTTATAATTACAAAACTGTGAATAAATAGTTGCAAATGTTATCCTGACACAAAACCATGGAGCTTCCTCACATATCCCCCATCCTTCAAAACTGTCACATTTGATCAGTCACGGAAGTAACAGTCCCAGCATGTATTTTACAGATTCTACACAAAGTATGTATTTGTATCATTTTCTAACAAAAACACAAATGGAGCAAAAATTAATTTGGAGGACAGAATTTTAAAACAATGAAATGTTGTCATTGTTTTAAAACAAAAGAAAAAATGAAACAAGTCTTAAAATCACCACTTTGACATACTTCTAGGAATTACTTGTACAAGTCTAAGGAGGAAAAAGGTGGTTGTGCTAGCATGTTTATATATTAGACATGGGCTCCCTTGTTTCTTCTCCACTGTCTGCCACAATGTATAATGAAGGCATACGTTACCTTACAGCAGCAGTTTGACTGCAGTTGCTGTCTTTTCTAACCAATGCAGATGTTTAATTCTCTTGTCATTCCCCACCCATCCTTACACACAAACAATGAGAAAGAAACTTCAACTGGATCTGTAGTTCTCATTCTTCCCTCCCTATCAGCGTCACTTGGCCTTCTCGCTGTAGTGATTTAACCAAAACAGTCAGTTCTTATCTCACTGTGTGCGTTATGTTAGCAGTATATTTAGCTTTTCAAAAGTAAAGAGGTGGTTAACAAAGATTAAATATGGTAAATAAACATGTTTAAATCCTTCTACTTATCTACTTTAATTTTAGTACTCCCATTCATAACTTTACAGTTGATACAGTATACATGGAGAGGAAAACCAATTCCTTTCCTAAGTAAACTAACCAGGATCTGTCTCAAAAGAGCAATCACTGGAATTGAACCCCTGCCTGCACGAACTACTACATCTGTACTAAAAGCAATGTTCTGAACTCATTAGAGCTATGATACCTGCTATTAAACCAGTTTTTCTAAGCATAGCCATGTTGGAAGAGCCTCTTCTGGCAAGACAGAACTAGCCTGGAGTATGAGGTTAAGAGTCAATGGGTGATGGCCATCTTATTTCCCCAAGCACCTCATGGACTTAACTGAGTAACAGTCTGAATGGAGCAGCAGATAGGAATGAGGATTACTGGGATGGGAATAATGTCTTTAAGAGAAGAGGAAGATGAAAATGTATGATCCATTGCAGCAAAACTGTACTTAACATAGTGGCCTATGAAGAAAGACATCTGAAAATTTTAGCAATACAAAGCCTACATACTGCTTTGTCTTATGAGGTCCCCTTTTTAGTCCAGAAGACTGCAAACTTGCAGACTTCTAAACAAAGAAACCCCATGACTTTGGTTTAATTTAAGAGGCTTTTGACCATCATCTATCATCTTTGTTTTAAGCTGGGACTACTGAACTTGCAATATTACACACAAACAAAAGTGTTCTTTCACTCCTGATGTGTAGTTATTAAGATCCCCATAACAAATGAACAAAAGGTGCTTGGAATTGCAAGGAGATTGGGAGTGATTGTGCAACTCTGCTAAGCACAGCATTTCCCAGAATGACAGACACCAGTTATGACACAGGGCAGCATTTAGGTGTGAGAAGCTACTAAATAAAAAGGTGTCAGCTTGCCAAGGTAGGCCCTTCATTTACCATCCAGGATGTTTCATGTTTAGGAGTCAAAACCATCCACACTGTGATACCTTGTTCCTTTGCAAAGAGTTTTATTCCTTCTTTCATGTTTAGGTTGACAACCATTCAGCGAAACCCTTTAAACAGCATCATTTTGCCCAAATGACACTTTTTTTCATGTTTCTTCATTTTAGTTGCCATGCCCACAGCAAATGTGGTAGCCTTTACATTTTTTACCTCTGATTGCCAAGATAAACACTTAAGTAAGGATGATTCGATGTGTTAGGGAGTCATGATGCAAAGCAGTTATCACATGTGTGAGGATGCACAAACACTGTTTAGAAAAGGGGTATCTGAATGCAGCCTCTTTGCCTACGGAAAAATGGTTAATAATGCACTATGAGCACTATTTAATATACTGCATCATCATCTCTGCTACAACAGAGATATTCTACACAACATGCTCTTGTGGGCTGTTTGTAGTCATCCATATGGGCTCTATCTGATAGTATCTGAGTTAAAAGTTGGCCCTCAATTGGTGTTTTGCAGATATACTAACAATTTACAGTGGGGAAGTTTGCCTGGAAGGTTCTTTCATTCTACTGTATTTCTCAAAAAAAAAAAAAAAATATCTGTAGTCTTACATACCTGAAAACATTAACTTGCCTCTTATCTATGTACTATGATATGGTCTAATAATGCAGTAGCAAAATCTTTCATGTGATTCTGGATTCCTTCAAAATCACTAGATGAACATCACTCAATGTATCAAGTGAAGCAGACTGTTGCCTTAGATGACTTCCTTATTTGCTGTACAAATTGGAAAGCATGGAATAAAAAAGGGAGGATGCCGTAGGAGTGGAATGAACGCTACCCTGAAGAACTAGAATCTAATTCAATCTTTGGCAGACACTATCTGCATGCTACCTGGCAAGTTATTTAAACCATTTCTTTTAGTAAGAAGGCCTATTTGCTTAAATTAGAAGTCTAACCTTATTCTCAACTACAGCTGTGGAAAAGAGGCCAGCTCTGTTCATAACACAGGCACTGGAGTCTTCCTATCCCTATGGCTAAAAATTCATCCTCAATTTCTAGATTAAATAGAAACACAGAATCACAGAATGGTTAGGGTTGGAAAAGACCTTAAGATCATATAGTTCCAAGCCCCTTGCATAAAGACATGCATAAAGATATAAAAACTATCTCCTCCCGCAGCACATTTCTTCTTTACTAAGTGGTAAACTCGGAATATGTGGAATGAGATTGGCAGATGCACTGCACACTCAACTCCGAAAAGATAATAGCAAGCCTTTTGCTCTGAACACAAAAAGCAGTAAACATTCTGAAAATACTACATGCCAATCCAGATGTAGTAGAAAGTTGACAGACTGGGCTTTCACCTCTTATCTCCCAAAGGTGTAAAAGTGAAACATTCAAATGTGTTGATAATAGCAATGGAGAAACCCACCATAAGGAAATTAATTCTCTATTCAGTGCAGATGCAACTCTGAGGCAGACAACTGGCATGGAAAATATCAACAGAAAACATCATAATACAGTTAAGTTTTAATACGGGATCTTAGCATAACACCTTAACTAGAGGCTGGCTTAGCAGCCCTGTGGGTTATATGCCATCTCTGCAGCAGATAGAAGCTTAGCTGCATGTATGAAAGCTCACTACAGGATATGAAATACCACAAGCCCATTTCCGGCAGCACGTTGTCTCATTAGCAAACCTTTTTCTATTTCCTGTATGTCCCCTGAGAATGAAGGTCACACAGTTTCTGCGTTTGGTCATTAACAGCACACGTAGCTCCGTTACAAGGCTCAAGATTCTTCTCTAAAAGGCAAGATGCCCAAGATGAAAGGCACAAGTTTAAAACTAGACAAATGGCCAGAGCAAGCATCTTTGACAGTATTTAGAATATAAGATTAAAGTATGTAAATAAGCACGACTCTTCAAAGCATGTCCACGACACTTCTGCACACATACCTTGAGGGGGCGGTGTGACACCAAGTATTGTGCAAAGGAACCAGGTTGTGCCAGAGGACAGACTATTCTCCATTCCCCCTGCTTACACCATCACTAAGAAATTACCTGAACTTATACTTCCACAGGACTAATGGTTCTCCCCAGTGCTAAGGAGGAATCCCTCATTTCTTAATGAGTTGCTTCTTGTAGGGAATAACATTGACTATAGCAGTACAATTGTATTGGGCTGATACAGGTACCATCAGGAACAGAAGACTGCTTTTACATATGATCTTCCAGTGATGTGATTTCTGAGAACCTGTGCTAATTTTACATCACTTTTCCGAGGATTCCAGAAGCATCTTATAGAACAAAGGCAACGCTCTGATGCAAACTTTGCATTGTCTGCACTATCACAGCTTGGTCACAATGCAAGGTGAATGTGACTATTCTGTGGTTTCTGGTTGCAAGTTGCTTTTTTCTTTGGCAAACCAAGTGAAATGTGAAAAATAAATGATACAAACTGAATGGTTTTAAAATTTTCCACATTGTTTTCTTAAAGTGTTATTTGTCCAGACAAAAGGTTATTTTTAATTCATACTTTCAACAAATGCCTCAAAGTTCTCACATGTCTGGCAGCTTTCACACCAGATTTATCAATTGTCACACTGTCAACTGGAGTCTGTTCAATAATGCAAGTGCAGCAGGGTGACATCCAGCAGTATAATTTCATGTCACAGCACTTAGCTTTGACTGTATTCAGGTATGTAAATTTTATATTATTTCCAAATGCAGTCTTGTCAATATAATAATGATTCTGTACTTGTGTTTAAGCTACTTTTAAGATCAGCAGGCTTTATCTTATCCTATCTTATTCAAAATAGAACATCTTACAGCCAACACTACTAATTTCTCTTCATCACAACTGAACAAGGCTTATTCACTAGTTTTTGGCAAACAAAAGAACTATATTAAAAAAATAAAATTAAATTAGGCAGCTCAGTTTAGATACTGTCTCAGAGCACAAAGAACTCCCAAACCTCCTGTTTAAAGAAGGCTTCTTACTACCTATTGCCTGGAATATGTGATAGCTGGGACCAGCCTATCCGCCTACCGCTTCATCAAGAAAAGGAAAATTGTTCCAAAGCACTTGAGTAATTACAGATCTTAAAACTCACTATTTCTCAACATCACGTGGGGCAAAACCACAGACATTTCTAAGCCACAAACACTGCATGTTTAAATGACATGCAGGGTGTCCATTTCCCTGCTATGATTAGCTTGGTGACAAATTTAAGGAAAATAGACAATAATCTAATCACAAAAATTCAAAGAATTACTCCTCTAACAGGCTGGGAGGGCTGGGAAGAGAATGAGATGGCACAGAATTGCATTATTTCAGATAAAACTCAGGAATCAGAATGTGAAATCAATTTGCCTGTAAAAAGAACATGTAAAGAAAATACTGCAAAATAAGTGTTTAAATCCATTACTAAAGTCCCATTCCAAACATTTAAAAATGGTATGATGGGAAAGTCCCAGGACAAACTGGACGAATTAATATGACTTTTTTCACCTCTAACATCTATTATTATACCTATATATATATACCTATTATATCTGTAGAATATTACTACAGTTAAAGTATCATATGTATCCGTCCACTGTACACAAACAGTATCACTCTTCCCTTTACATTAAACAAGACTGTTGACAGTCAAAATACTCTACAAGCTGGTTTTGCTTCTTTGTTTGCTGTAAGCTACAAAGGCATCCCACCTGACTCTCTGCGGCATGTATTCGCTTCTGGTTTTGTACAAAGAATTCTGCACTGTACTACACACATACTGGATCTTGGTTCTACTTTACTGACCACAAAGTACTGTAAATATTAACCCAAAAGGTACTAATGTCCAGAACATTTTGATTCTTAAGTGTTCTGACTCCAAAGCTAAGCATCCTGGGGAAAAACTTGCCATTGTACACAAAGACAGTATATACACTACAGTGATAGCTGAGTTGAACGAGACCAGTGTTAGCTCACAAATGGCTGCATTTTATCCTGTTTGGATATCAGTTCATCACCAGGGAAACAGGAATTTTCTTGCCATGTCACTAGATTACAGTATTTGTTATGTTATTCTTCAGGCTGTGTTATTCACAATGTTCAGTAGAATTGGGAGAAAGGGGACCATTGGTTCAGATTTCCTTTCCTTGCTCCCTTTGTTTAACATCTGCTAATTCTAGGACTCAACAAGGCCGCCTGAGATTTTTCAACTCTGGCTGGAATTTGAAACTGAGATGGTAAAATACAGAGAGCTTGTTCTGAAATAGGAAGCCACCTGGACATCCTGTGAGCACTACTACTTCTTTCAAAGCAGTCTTGCTAAGCTGCAAACACCAAATGATTTACTCATTATAGCAAAAGACAAATGTGCCATAATCAAAGAGCTTCTATGAACTGCTGACACAGGCAGCCCTGAATTTTGAAGATCACAGATGTAGCTCAGTTTTCTGTGATGTTGATTTGCTTCACAGTAGAGGTCAACACTCAATAATACTATTTTTACTCATTAAAATACATGGCATTCTGTAGATGGGGAGGATCATGAAGTTAATAGGGAATGTGATACAATTTACATTCAAGCCAACTACCTGAAGACCTTTTATGGAATTTAAAAACTGCAATGCCTGTTACTTCTTTCACTCAGAGCCTCTCACAATAGACTCAATATAACCAATGCAGATATTTAAAAACATCTATAGGGCTACATTACTATTTCTCTATCTGGTGGCTCTAGAGTTTACCCAGGCTGGTTTCTGTAATGCCTGTGTGGCATTTATGGAATGTATAGGGCAACATGAGAAATGATTTACTGGCAGGAAGTGCTTAGTAACTCATCCATTCTCATATAATGCAACCATCCCCACTTCACTGTGTACCACGTTAACAGGCATTTCTCTGTGTTCTGAGATCTGTGAGTCTGAAAGAATCTGAGATGACACATAATTGGAGTAAACCTTTTCATTTCTAAGATTCCTTTTTGTTAAAAGGGTTCTCTAACAGCAGGGACCAGAATAGATATTCCAGTCAGCAAATGAGTAAGCTTGGTAAGACTTGCTGCATTTTGTGGTCCTTCCTTGTCCCATCACTAGTCACTTAAAGATAGTTAAGCAGCAGCTGCATAACTACATTCTGATGTCTTCACTGATTCACAAATCCCTATCAATACCATTCCGTGTTTTATCATGGAATCTTATCTTACAAGCAATGCAAGATAAGCTAAGTAACAGGATAACTGATCACCATCTACCCCTATTGCACTCTAGCACAGTTTTGTAAAGTAGCAAACAGCTGGAAAAACGATACAGAGCTCTCATCATAGTGATCCTCTCATTAAATTATTATTGTCCCAATAGAAGATCATTTTGAATGTTCCATCATGTCCTAGAAATGTGAGACAGACTTCACTGCTGTATTGTCTCTATCCTAAGCATGGTATTTGAAGTAGGTAGAGAATGCCAGGCCTGCATTTAGAGAATAATGAGAATTTACTTTTGTAAACATAACTTGAGCACCCAAGTCCAAGAAATTATTAAACTCGTGTGGTGTGTAGAGTAGTTTAAAAAAACAAAAAGAGCTTTTAATTCAGGACACCCAGTTCTCCTTTGTCTCCCTTACTGCCACTTCATGCAAGCCCAAGGGAAAACGGCAGGCTCAACATCTTTCAGGTATGTAAGGGACAAAACTCTGAAGTACAGGTTAACCAAGACATGCTTGCCAACCATAGGGTAATTTTCTTTTGATGTAAGAGCTGTAGTAGATCAAAAGGCTGATCTAAACAGCCAGAGCATTTAGGTACTCATAAACATGGCATGTAATAATGAGCCTTGCTCCCAGATTCAGGTCTTAAGCTATCAGTATTCCTGCATGAAGGTAAAGCTTCTCATTACAGTTCTTCTCTGAAGAACCAGAGGCTAACAAGCCTGACTTGTCATTAAAGCTTCTCATCTGCCTCGACAAGGCTGCATTTTGCCATTTCTAGGATAAAAGGCCAGTTCTCTTTCACCTTGCCATGTGGAAAATGAGCAGATACTGTTGGTGCTGCAAAACCATGAGCTATATGCAATCACAATATACCTATGTATGAGAAAATTAAGAACCAGCACTACCTACAGATTTTATTACTTCCTGCAAGTATGTGCACTGTGTGCTTTTTCTATGTGCTGTTGGCACATGCTGCTGACATTGTTTAGAAAGTATTCTGTTCTCAGAGAGAATGACAAACATTTCAGGGTTATAGCAGTTTGGGGTTCTATTTACTTAGCTTGTTGCAAGTCATCAGGGATTGTGTAGATGCATCACTAAGGGCTGAAATGAAGGGCTTAGATTACAAGTGAGATTAAAAATCCATTTGACTTACCATCATCTGGACATATCTATGCAGCTAATGTGGAAAAACTTTTCATGTGTTGCCTGCCAGTAAAGAAGTCATTCCCATTCCCAGAAGCACCTCTGGAAGCAAATGGTTTGCAGCAGTTCACAGTTCTGCAATAAAAGAATATTCTTCAGGAATGCTCACATTTACAGTGCTGTGTGATGCTTGTCCCCTTTTACCCTCATCATTTGCTATTATAACGTGTTTATTGCTCTATATGAAACATCATGTCACAGCTCTGGACACAAGACTGCTGCAGTGAACAAGCTGGTGGGAGAACTCCCACAGCTCCATGTCCCAGGGGCTGCATGAACAATCTCCTTGTGGGTGGGTTCCAAACCAGGAGCTGCACCACCACAAGATGTGGACTGCCTGCATTCCTGGATGACAGCTAAGATTTCTTCAAATTTTTACAAGGTATTTTTAAAATATAAGCAGAAGACATTTCATTTCATACACACCTTTATTTCATGCCTTCATATGAAGAACTAGCCCACATTTCCCTCACCCTCCTCGCTCAGCCCTAACTCCCTGGCTTTTACAGTCACTATTAAGAGATTTACATTTCTGGAAAACTACAACACTGACTTCTTTCACATTGACTTTTAAAACCAACATCTGACTGGCAAAGTGTTTACCAGCAAGACAAACCAAGCAAGCTTTTTTATACCTCCAAAGCTAATAAAATACTGCTTGGAGCACAACTTGCCTTGCATTTCTGCAGAGCAGAGCTCGTTCTGCAAGGCCAACATGAGGAGACAGCTATTTTAATCATCCCATAGTTGGTTAAGCATAGGTTCTCCTGTTGATTTAGAACAGTCTTAACTCAGAACACTAAGCCATAAATACATCTGGAGCTGAGGCTGAAGAAGAGTTAACTCATCTCTCTAGTTTTATTTTATACCTTTAGATCTCCCGATGTGTAGCAGACATTAGTGAGTCACTCCAGACAGCTTAAAGATATTTTGGAAAAGAGCTGTGAAGTGAGATTTTGGCTTTGGTTTTCTTTTCATTTTTTTTTTTCTGTTCCATCATAAGCAGCCTTAGCTTTGCTATTTGGTTTTGTTCTGTAACAGAAGGAGAATTACAGTTACATAGAAGTTTACGAGCACATAACATTTCTTAGCCACATAGACACAAAAGGACTTCTGGTCTGACTCTAGCCAGCCATCCTGTGTTGATGAAGCAAGTGAGGTGGTGACAAGGGGCCTTTGCGTTCATCCCCTGTGCAGCTGCATCAGCTGGTCAGAGCAAAGAGCACAACTGCACCCAGTGGAAGGAGAATACTAAGCAGTGTCGCTGTATTTTCAAACCTCCCTGGTACATACTGCTTTATGGGGCTGGCTGGCTGGAAAGTATGCAGCATCTACAGGTATTTACAAAGGTGGAGAGACAGAAATTAAGCAGAAGTTAGTCCCACAGACAATAACTGAAATCCAGCACAGGGACTTCTGGTACCCTGTCCAGATCACTCCCTTCTACTCTACCAGCTTCAACAGTTCTAGACAAGGCCAGAACTGATGTATCTGAATCCCTTTTTTCCCTATAGCAAGCCTTTTGTCTGTTTACTTTTCCAGTGCTCCACATTTAAGCTCTTGAGCCAACACCATGACTGTGTGTGGTGAATAAGGCAGAACAGAGGCCAGCAACAAAAATGATCCTGTTATTCTGAGGAGTATTTCTGTCAGGATCCAGGAGTGTAAGGCAATGAGGAGAAAGTTGTATTCCATCTTTAGCAGAATGCCTCACTTTGCTGTTCTCCGCTTCTTGACTTGTTTGCTTGAGCCTTTTTTTAACCTCACTTTTGGGCTTTCCAGTGTGTACAGACAGAACAAATATAGTGACTCGCAAGTGTATACCTATTATTTAGTTGTTATATAAAGCTCACCTGAGAGCACCATGAATTCACAGTTAGGTCTGCTGGAAAGCTTGGCTGGAACTTTGTTATGGTCTGTGGCCACCTTACAGGGATCCTTTCTCATCACCCCCCCACAAGTATATCTTCAACATGCTTTTAAATGAGTAAAGAGAAACCATGTTAGTCACAGCAGTGACCACAGAAAAAGTTTTGCCTTTGGGATTCTTTTATTATTTCATGCAGCTTCACTAGGTAACCTTTTATAACTCAGGATACCTTTTGTGCTATTCTTGTGGTGGCAGGGGTCACCATCCTGGCAGGTGACATGGAAATTTGCTGAAGCCTATTTTAGATACCAGTTCTTGTTGCACATCATTCATACAGTTGCCACTTCTCCTCCGCTCCCCCACTCAGTGACTTAGGTTCTCAGCTCCACGCTAATGGTGAGGAAAGACCTGAGTCCCTGATATACTGGGACCTAAGACAGGCTGAGTAATCAAAGATAGTAATGAAAGAAGGTGAGGGATCTTTCTCTGGAGGAGTAATGCCATTATTCAGATAAATGCAACAGATAAAGAGAGCATTTAAAGCTTCACCTCTACTTGCTTCACAAACCCCATTTTAATATGCTTCAGAACACAACCAAAGAAAAATGCTCTCAACTTTATACCCCATCATTATTCCTCAGCCAGTACCACTGTACAGCACCTCAGAAGAGACAGTGCTCTAAGGCAAAGACCAAAACAAGATGCCTCTGCTTTACAAATGACCTGCATTTGGTTTAAACTGACCAGTTCCACCTTAGTGTTCCCCATCTGCATCTAGGCTTTCAGCAAATATCTCAGCTTCCTGTTTTCTTTGCCAAACCCTAAAAAGGCAACACTGCAGGATGTAGCAGAATATTAAAACACAGATTTCAATAGTCATGACTCAGGCTTAATGGCCTGCCTGCAGAGCTCATATTCCTCCTGCCAGCTACCTCTACCCCTGTAGTTCACTGTTCCTAGAAGGCTGAATGGGTTTAGGAACCAATAGTGCATTCAAAAAGGAATACTTCGACTACAGAAGTCTACAGAGATTATTATAATTATTCCCTATTTTCAAGCAAAAAATAATCCCCAATATTGTTTATTGAAAGCAGAGAGCCAGCGGTTTTCCACAACCTTTAGGGAAATTTCGACAGCCCCACTGCAGAATGCTGGTGTCCTAGGGAATGGCACACACAGGAGCAGCATCAGGCACTGCCCTGAGTGGGCTCCACTCACATACGAGGTTATTCTCATATCTTAAAAGCTACATAGCATAAACCATGCTCTTGCAGAGCACACAGCCACCATGGCCAGTCCCTACACCCACAGCTGATTATAAACCAGCATCATTCCTGCTTTGTAACGTAACTTATAATGTATAATCCCTACTTCATCCCTGTGACTAAGAAGCTCTGTTGTTATCTATTAGCATCAAAAAGGTTAATGTTAAACTTTGTATATACCCAGACTGTTATTCATCACATATATTTCCCACATGCAACCAAGTAGATACTTGACAGATCTTTCTACGATGGGGCTACGGAACTGATGGACAGGGGTAGAGCAGTTGACGTCATCTACCTGGACTTGTGCAAAGCGTTCGACACTGTCCCACACGACATCCTTGTCTCTAAACTGGAGAGACATCAATTTGATAGGTGGGGCACTTGGTGGATAAAGAACTGGTTGGATGGCCACACACAAAGAGTTGTGGTCAATGGCTCAGTGTCCGGCTGGTTGGGACCAGTCTTGTTCCACATCTTTGTTGCTGACATGGACAGTAGGATTGAGTGCGCCCTCAGCAAGTTTGCTGATGACACCAAGCTGTGTGGTTGGGTGGATACGCTGGAGGGAAGGATTGCCATCCAGAGGGACCTGGACACGCTTGTGAGGTGGGCTGATGCCAACCTCATGAAGTTTAACCATGCCATGTGCAAGGTCCTACACCTGGGTGGGAGCAACCGCAGGCACAGCTCCAGGTTGGGCAAAAAGGAGATTGAGAGCAGCCCTGCAGAGAAGGACTTGGGGGTGGTGGTCGATGAGAACATGAACATGAGCCGACTACAGTGTGTGTGCTTGCAGCCCAGAAAGCAACCGTATCCTGGGCTGCATCCAAAGGAGCGTGACCAGCAGGTCGAAGGAGGTGATCCTGCCCCTCTATTCTGCTTTCATGAGACCTCACTTGGAATATTGTGTGCAGTTCTGGTGTCCTCAACATAAAAAGGACATGGAGCTGTTGGAACAAGTGCAGAGGAGGGCCACGAAGATGATCAGGGGACTGGAGCATCTCCCATACGAAGACAGGCTGGGAAAATTGGGGCTATTCAGCCTGGGGAAGAGAAGGCTGCATGGAGACCTCATAGCAGCCTTCCAGTGTCTGAAGGGGGCCTACAGGGCTGCTGGGGAGTGGCTCCTCATTAGGGACTGTAGTGACAGGACAAGGGGTAACGGGTTCAAACTTAAACAGGAGAGGTTTAGGTTGNATTGGGGCTATTCAGCCTGGGGAAGAGAAGGCTGCATGGAGACCTCATAGCAGCCTTCCAGTGTCTGAAGGGGGC
>NDXB01014814.1:0-44518 GCA_002631895.1 Agapornis roseicollis
GCACAGCTACAGGTTGGGCAGAGAAGAGATTCAGAGCAGCCCTGCCGAGAAGGACTTGGGGGTAGGGGTCGATAAGAAAATGTACATGAGCCAGGTTCAGTGTGTGCTTGCAGCCCAGAAAGCAACTGTATCCTGGGCTGCATCAAAAGGAGCGTGACCAGCAGGTCGAAGGAGGTGATCCTGCCCCTCTACTCTGCTCTTGTTGAGACCTCACGTGGAGTACTGTGTGCAGTTCTGGTGTCCTCAACATAAAAAGGACATGGAGCTGTTGGAACAAGTCCAGAGGAGGGCCACGAGGATGATCAGGGGACTGGAGCACCTCCCATATGAAGACAGGCTGGGAAAGTTGGGGCTGTTCAGTCTAGAGAAGAGAAGGCTGCGTGGAGACCTCATAGCAGCCTTCCAGTATCTGAAGTTGTGAATGCTCCATTCCTGGCACTGTTGAAGGCCAGGATGGACAGAGCCTTGGGTAACATGATCTGGAGTGAGGCACCCCTGCCCACGGCAGGGGGATTGGAACTAAATGATTTTAAGGTCCTTTCCAACCCAAACCATCCTATGATTCTATGTCCATCTCTGTATATAACTCTGCCTAACAACAGTAACTGTGGGCTGCTCATAAAGTAGTCAGTGTTTATGTGAAGACTCTGATAATGGAGGTATTACCATGGAACTATGGAAGCTGTGACAGTGTTTAATTATTATCACCTCTGAAGGATGGTGGTAAACTGAGAACCTCATTCCTTGGAGCTGATGCCTTTTATTCCCTCTGTTTCCCCAGGAAAAATTGAGATCTGGTAATTTGGTAACTACCTTACTAGGGTTTACACCTTTAAAACAAATACACAAAGTGTATTGAATCCTCTTATATAGTTTCCCTTTGCAGTTCAGAAACATGTGGAAGAGCTAGGACTACAGCTCTGTAGGTTTCAGTCATCAGTGGAATTAATACATGTCATAGATGCTCACTCTGTGCTATTATAACTTAAATCAAACCCCAACAGGCTTTGGATCAGTCTTTCATATGCAAAGAACATGTCAAGAACATTTAAGCACTTGGTTATCTCAAGTTAATCATTTCACTGAATTTGGACCTTTTTTAATTCCAAGTAGGCATAATACCAGATTAAATAAGAAACTAATTTAAAGAATTTAAGGATTAGTCAGTAGACCCTGGTGAGTCCCTTCTGGGTGATATTTCTGCATCCGACTCATTTGTCAAGTATGTAAACTCATTCCTGCAGTTACCAAACTTATCAAGAATGCTTTTTTCCCCACAACTGATGCGATTTTCTTTCAGCTTTCTTCCTCAAGCTCAGCAAATTCAATTCTGCTCTGCTAGCTGCAAGTTGCAAGCAATGTCTTCAGTTTCTAAATTCAGAGCCTTCTTCCAGGCACAGGTGAAGAACAAAAATATATGAAAATGGAAATGGGTATATCTTTCCCTCCCCACACAGGACTCAAAAGATGAATACAATTTACAGAAGTTCTCTTCATGCACAAAAAATGAGATGTGACGTAGAAAAGTATACCAGGAAAGTATAAATTTAAGAGGTATTAGGAAGAAGCAAAACTGGGAAAAGAAGTGCTAAATTTCCTCTTCCAGGAAATCCAAAGTTAGTCCATACAGGTTATTCTCTAGTATTCATTTCTGACTGTTGATTATGCTCTTTTGCTATCTCTTATTGCTTAATACTGGACATACAAAAAGACCTCAACTCAAAATTATCTTACAAGAACAGCCCAAAGACTCGTATGGGTACAGAAGGGCATTTTGATATAAAAAGACCATTTGCTATTTGTGATTCTTTATTGTCCTGTTTTGAAATTCTCAGCCAGTTATGTAAAAGGGCAGAAGCCAAAATCACATGATACAGGCTTATTATTATGCACTTTAAATACAAAATACCAAATTGTGCAGCTCAGAATTTGATTTTGCTTGCAGAAATACATTTTCAATATCAAAGCAAACAAAAGAGGGAGCTTTTAAATTACTCTTATCCACAATGAATCATTAATTTTATGCTGTACATAAGCCTAGTCAAAACCCATTAGGCCTTGCATTTGGAAAATCACTTCATATTCTTGGTCAGGCACTTGCAAGAAACATCAGACTCAGTCTGGGCTGTGTGTTTTCTTTGATACCGTAACTAGTGTCAGAAGATACTAACCTTTGCTAGCAAATTGGATAAAGGGCATAAATATGCACAAGCCAGATCACTAGCTAATTAAATCAGGATAATTCTACTCATCTAATACAAAAGCATCCATTTGTATCACTGATGATTGCCCAGGACTATCTCAATTACCGAGCTCCAGAAATAACTGCAAGACAGGCTTCATGTGTGTCAAGGATTAGTTTATACCATGTCTACTTTGCTCTGAGAAATTTTCTTTGGAAAATTTTTCTTTCCATAAATTGGAATTACAATTAAAATCATATTACAAACGTTAATTGAAAAATGATCTATTCTATTAGACAAACAAGAAGATTCATGTCTTGGAAGATTTGAGGAACAAGCTCCAACGAGTCATGATCAATCCTCTACTGACGTCTATCAGATTTCTTCAGATATTTGTAAATCTGATGTAAACATCAGATATTTGATGTTTACAAACACAGACACAGAACAGCATCTGTTGCTGCTGATTACAGATTTCTGCCACGCTTTTAATATCACAAACCCCATGACGGTTCTTGCCTGACCTGAAGATATATACATTATTTCACTGTGATTACTTTCAGATAAACATGGCTTCACAGTGTTTTCCCTTTCCAGGCTACGTTTTCAATGTGGTCTATGCACAAATATTTATCTATAACTATTTATCTATAACTCAGTCGAAAACTGAGCTAATTTGGGATACAGTGAAGAAATACACTTTCCTTAGAGACAAATATGTAGCTTTAATTTTGTAAAACCCTCATAATGGAAACAGTTAGGAGCAACATTTGTTATGTGAATGTTGCATCTTTTGCATGTTCCACCACATATGGTATCAGTGATGGCATTGCTCAAGTATGATACTCACTTAAATTTATCAGCACTGAATGTCAGGACCAACTTACAATGAACTTTTCAAGCAACACCATATTATGTCATGAGTGTCATGACATAAGAAGTAAGTCCTGCATATTCTGCCTCTGGTGTCAGCAAAGATGGAGATAGGCTGGGTTAGGCTGAGCAGCTGCTGTCATGCCTCCGCCACAGACAAGATCATGGCTCACATCTCCCAACTCGGGGGCAACAGGAGCAGAAACCTTTGATTTTCCGCAGACTTTTGTCTCCTTGTGCCCTCCCCTCTTGACTCGAGGCTTCACTGACCCCTCTTAACCCTCCTCCAGGTTCTGAACCATAAATCCCTTCCAAGCCATTGGTTTTCAAAATACCATCCTGATCCTTTAAGAGTCACCCACCATCTTGACTTCCAGCTACAATATCTGTCAACTGCCTGCAATAACTTACTTGTTGTTTAAGAATAGCCAGATTCTTCAGCGTACTCTGCCTGCCTAATCCAAAAGAGGGTGGCATGGCTGTTGATCAAGTAATTCAAGGATCTACTCCAGGGAACTATGGAGCTGTTCTGGGCGCTGGTGTCCAGGCACTGGCAGCTGTGGCTGCAGGGGCCTCTGTCAGGGGAGACCGGGGGCTGCCCCGTGCCAGACATGTCTGGCTCCAACAGACCCATCAGAGGATACAGCTGAGCCTGTCAGCCAAGATGGTGGTGCCTCCATGAAAACATAATTAAGGGTAGAAAATGCTGGCCGGAAAGAGGAAGAGGAATCAAAAGGAGCAAGAAACAGCACAGGGAACACCAAGTTGAGAGGAGAAAGAGGAGGTACTCCATGGTGGAGCAGAAATCCACACTGCAGCCCCTGGAGGACCCGCATGGGAGCAGGCGGATATTCCTGAGGGAACTGCAGCCTATGGAGAGGACCTGTGTTGGAGCAGGAAGGAGGGGAAGTGAGTTACTGTGGGCTGACCACAGCCCCTCACACCCCATGGCCCTGTAATGCTCAGTGCGGGGAGTCAGGAGTGAAGTGGAGCCTGGAAAAAGGCAGGGAATGGTGTTCTCTGAATGCTTCCTTCCATTCCCCTCCCCCCTTTTACTAATTACCAATTAAATATCTGTCTTAACTGGTATTAAACTAAGATTGTTTTCCCCAGGGTGAATCTGTTTTGTCACTGTACGTAATATCCCTGTCTCAGCACATAACCTTTTTCCTTGTTCTTTATTTTCTGTAGCTGAGGTGAGGGAAAGGAGTCAGCGGTTAGGCAGGAGTTGGGCTGTTGGGCTAGGCTATCCCAGCACCATGGTAAAGGTACAGATGCTAGAACTGGCCTTGGTAAAGGGGGACACAGCATGATGCAACCTGAAGGAAAACACCAAGAATAATACTCCTTCAGAGAAGACCTCCACCCAGAGGTAGCATACACGTTTGAAAGGCTGTTTACTATATGAAGCTTGGATTTTTCCTCCATTGACTACTATGCGAAGAAAGAAAAATCTTTAATCAGATTGCCCTTGCTCATGGTCATAGGAGTTCCTAATACGAGAGAAAGTAAGCCTCTGGAAATGCACGTATATATACTTGTCGTATCACCAAATAAAAGCAACACAGTACAGATCCTTGTCAGCTGCAACAGACCCTAAATCTGTGCTAACACACAGGCTTTTTATGGCTTTTTTTTTTTTTCCTCTATCTGCTCAAGTTATGTGCTAAGATTTGGTAAAACACAGCAATCTTTCGGAATGTCCTAACATTTCTCCTACTCCTCTGTGGAGTATCACATGCACCTGCACAACAACCTGCATCCTTCACCCAGAGGTCCTATCGCCTTGTAAAGTGTTTTCCTCTTTTTGCTGAATGGAATGGAATGTCCCCATTTTGGATGGCAGGTGTTGGGATACTTGTCCTGAACATTTCCTGTGGAAGTGTTTGCATAAGAGACAACTGCAAGTGTAAACAAAGAGGATGAGAGTTTTAGACAGCAACGTGTAACACGTCAGGCTACTTTGACAAAAGGCGCGCTGCCTCTCACTGAACAGCAGGGCCTTCTCTGAGCAGATGAAGAGCAGGATGAGGTTTCCCTGGTATCCTACAGGATTATACAGAACCCCTAAACGTACAATTGCTTTCAATTTAAAGGGCACTTTTTTAAACAGGCGGGAATGAAAGTTTAAAGAGTTTTCACATTCTCTGGGGCCTATTTTTGAAGCAGAATAACTACAGCACTTCTATGGTTATACTTTGTAACAAACAGTCAACATTAATTAATGCCAAAAAAACAATGGCATTCCTGAGGAATTACACAGTACAGATACATGAATAGCAAAAGACATGATTAATGTTGTTACACTGAATCTCAGAGGCATTAGTAATAACGTAGTGACTCCCTGTTAAATAAGTTATTTTCTTTTCTAAATCTTGTCCTCACGCTGGGCTGGGAGCCCATCACACCAGCCCATTCAGAATGCCATGACTGCAATGGTGGGGGCAAAGAGGCAATTTGCCACAGCCTATGGAGCTGCAGGATGCTCTTCTCCATGCAGCTGGCTGGGTGCAGTGGCCAGAACAGAGTAAGAAGCAGATAGAACCCTGCCCTCATGCCCTTTTCCTTCTCTCGGGAGAAAGCTATTCTGTTTGGTCTCCCTGCAGGGCATTCCAAAAAGGGAGGAGGAGGCTGTGCTCTTTGCCTTCACCTACCCAAACTATAGTCTCTCAGAAGTTTTTCATGATCCAACCCAATATACACCCAGGATACAGAGCTCTTCATCTGCCTTATATTGTCTGGTAGTTTATCTCAGAGAAGTCCTATTTGTTTGCATGAAAGCATTTACAGGATAAGGTTCATCCCTGAGAAGACTGCTGTGATATTCCTGTCAATTAACTAGAGTACCAAAAGAATGTGAACTTCACAGCATGTTCAATCTAAATATGTTCACTGTTTTGATAAGAGAACAATAAATCCAAATGACCAATTCACTTTGCCATATTAATCAACCTCACTGTACAAGACAAAAATGTTCATTTTCTGTTTGCAGAATAAAATGCTGTCCAGAGAGAAAAATACAGCAAATTCATTTAGTGTATTATTAGGGAACTAAAATCTACCAGGCTTATGCAGCAAATTGGTCTAATAATTGCTGGAGTTTTGTATGCTGCTACCCCAAACGTAAATAATTTGTTGACAATTAATTGCCAGTTTTAAGTATCTTTAAATAAGAGGGAAAATATTTACATAATTATTTTTGAACTGTAAAATTATTTCAATTATATTAAAGACATTTCAATACACTCAGGGTAGATTAAGGGATGCTTTAGAACAGATTCTGATAAAACACGTTTTGATTCATTTTAAACTACTTTTGGAAGACAGAAAGCACAGCTGAGGTTAAGTGATTCTGATTATTCAGTTCTTAGGATGAAGAACCCTACAGACATGCACACTCACAACAGTATTCGTGGATGTATATATGCATTTTAGTATTTTGAATAAACCCATTGGAGGCAATATTATCCATACTAGTCACCTGCAAAAGTATAAACAATGAATATAGTTTTTCTTGCTTGGTTGGGTCTTTTTAATTTGTTTTGGCTTTTTATGGCTAGAACTGTGGGTATAGCAATTTAAAAGATACAATACCTGAAGGACTGGAGAGCCTCTAAAACACTGTTTTGAAGACTATTTTCACTGCTATTAGAACCAAGATTAGAAAATTCTAAATAAATTACTGCAACTGTGAACAAGATGCAGAAAAAATGCGAAATTTTAACTGAATTATAAATGTCCATGGTAGTCTTTGAAAAACCTCAAGGCTGATCAATGCTATTGGCAATGCCATGAGATTGACTGAATTTTACACAAGGAACTATTTTCCTTTTATTGTCATGCTGCTGTTGGTAGACTGAATGCAATTCATAGCTACCGCAGCAGGTTTAACATGTTCTGCTCCCTTTGCCTACACTCATCAAATGTCCCTTCTAAATTAGAAGGAAACCATCGAATTTTTAGTGCCACAGGTGACCCTGACCAAGTATATTTTGGCATGCTCCAAACACTACTCAACCACCAGCACTCACCAGCAGCAAAGGCGACATAGTTAAGACTAAGACAAATGGCTGCACTTAGTTGTGTTCAAGCAACTGTTCTGAATAACCTTATGTGTATGCCCTCCTTAAAAGAGACCTGCATTAATATTTTAGAGGTCTTTAAAAGTGTCAGACTTAGCATATGTCTGTTTTACCAGTATCTTAATACTGCAGGATTTGCATATTGATCTCAGTATTTGTGAAGCAAATTCAGTTATGTGAAATGTGTACTTAACACCTGTGGGACACATGCATATTACACGTGTATAAGCATACATGTGGATGTATTTTGTTTCAGGCAGATCAATATTAATTTAAGCGTCTGTAAGTCCTCCCACACCAATTTCTCATTTTGTAGCTCAACACCTCTCAAGTCAGTTTGCAATACAGATCCTTCAAGTCTGACTTCATCAGCTGCAACTTTTCGTATTTGATGAGAAAGACTTGTATGGCTGAAAGGAAACCTATACGATTACTGTCCCACTTACTTCTCTTCAGTGATTCACTGTACCAAAAATTCCAATCAAAGTGGAATTACCAGACATGCAAATGAAGCACATAACATTTTCTACCTGGCTATTGGTATTTTTTAAGAGAAAATACATGCAAATTAAATCAGAACAGAGGGGAATTTTGGTTTAACAATCTGACAGAAATTGGAAAATGTGCTGTACTGTTACAAGACCTGTCCTGGCTATGAAAATTTTATCGCAGGTGAATGTAACTTTGTGATCAACAATCTTTCTCAACTGCTCAAAACTTTCCACTCTTTGTGCCTAATACAAGACACAGTTGAAGGCACAGCTCTTAACTGAATTTATCAGTTTTTCAGCCTAGAGAAGAGAGGGCTGTATAGAGACCTCATACCAGCCTTCCAGTATCTGAAGGGGGTTTAGAAGGATGCTGGAGAGGGATTCTTCATCAGGGCTGTAGCAACAGGACAAGGGGTAACGGGTTTAAACTTAAACAGGGGAGATTTAGGTCGTGTATAACAAAGAAATTCTTTACTGTGAGGGTGGTGAGGCACTGGAATGGGATGCCCAAGGAAGTTGTGAATGTTCCATTCCTGGCAGCATTCAAGAGAAGGTTGGACAGGGCCTTGAACAATCCGGTCTAACGTGAGGTGTCCCTGCCCATGGCAGAGGGGTTGGAACTAGATGATCTTAAGGTTCTTTCCAACATAAACCATTTTATGATTCTATAATTCTATGATCTGAGCCTAGATAAGGAAAAAACCAATATTTTTTTCCCCTGTATCCCTGGTAATCACAGTTATGTACATCCCCATATACTTCGTGGGAAACTTTCTCTTAATTACAAGCTTTTCATAAAACTGTACTTGAGACAGTCTCTCACAGCTCATCCTGGTTGTTACCCACTCTTTGATTCCTCATACAGTCTGAGAATGAGATGAGATGAGGACTAAAACGAACCAAGAAAGCCCCCAAACTTTTTACTGGCTCACCCAGTTGGTTGAGACTTAAAATAGCCTCTGTGATTTGTATGCATTGGCTCTAAAGCCTGTTATGGCATTAGGCTGGTGACTGACAGCTGTCAAAATCTGGTATCTAAGCACCACATCAGATCAAGCTGGATTGCTGGGGCAGAGCTGTAGTTTGAATTCTGAAGTACACTTCTCATGTAATTCCAGCTTCTTTAATGATCACTGTACTCGACAATGACTGATGCTGTGAGCCTCTTCCTTCTGGGGTAAACCCCAGACTTTCACTTGACTAAGTCATTCTATTCCGGAGCACTCTGTACACTCCCTTATCTCTATCACCTCTCAGTAAAGCATAGATTTTTGATTGCTTTTAATACTATACACTTCCTTCTCTCATCGTCGGACATCGTTGTCAATTCCTCTTCATAGGCTTTGCTTCTGCATTCCCAAGTTGTATTTTGGGACATCCTAAGCATATCACCAGTTGTTTCAATCCTTGTGGAAGCTCTCCTGATGTAATCAGAGAAATCAGTCCACCCAGAAAATCCACAAAGCTGGATGAGACTCCCTTCAACTAGTTCAGTTTGCTTCTGGAAGGAGTTCACAGAATCACTGTCTCACTCCTTGCCAGAATCTATAAACTACAGTACATTATCAGCCACTGATAAACCAATTCTGTGACACTGGTCCTTACGAGGAATGGTATCAAGAAACAAAACCCTTTCCCTGGAGAAGAACGTTGCTCAATCAGCACTACAGCTATTTACTAGCACCTTCATGATGCTGTTGGTCATAATAACTCTTTAATTCAGTCAAACTCTATTAAGGGTTAAAAATATGGCATATGTTGACAGCCAGCACTCCTCAGTAACAGGAAAGACACGTTGCTGTGGGGCCCAGATCTCAGCTTCTCCTTCTTTGCAGCTGTCTGTGGATAGCAGCTAATTGTATCCACTTGTTTAACCTCGAGGATAACGTCTGGAGGGGACCAAGTGCCACAAGCATACTTTTTTTTCCCCAACGGTCATTTCCTCTCTGGTGTAACTTGCATGACAGCATGTGACAAGCAGAAATTAATGGGGACACTGCTGTGCCAATACCTCTTGAATTGCTTTGACACTGGCTGCAGGCTGCCTGCTTGGCCACCCAGCCAAGACCTCACATGAAATGTGGCAAGGGGCCCACAGCTCTATTCACTAACAAGCCAGCTGGTCAGTGATTAGAAAGCTGAAACAATGCTGAGCACATACATCAAGAAAAATGCTTTACAAACAGCTTTAGACTTCAGAGGTAAAGTCTCCTAGAAGAGGAAATCTGTAAATTTATCATCTATGCTACCTTCAGCTAACACTACAGATAACGTGGAAGGTCCTGGAAGATGACTGTCCTACACTGCCACCTGAGCAGAAGAAGGGCTAATCTCAGAACAAAGTCTAACATCTCAACATGCTCAGTCTCATGTGCAAACAGCTCAGACCACATGGACTGTGGTCCAGAGGAGCATTCAAATTATGTAAATACATAGAGATTTATGACAGACTACTCTTCCTAATGGTCTATGAACACCTTAGCAACATTATTGACATTTCTGCAGAAATTCTCACTGGATTTGTCTGCAGTGTGCCATGAAGAAGGATGAGATTTGTTTCTATGCTGATACGTAACAACAAAGGATGAGACTTTAGAAGCATCCCAGGGGATTTGGATGACCAGATCTCCTACACCCAAGGCAGCTTTGATCATTTCAGCCAAGCTTTTTTGAACAGCATCCACTTAAATTCACAGGTTCTTTATGAAACACCTACATGGCAACAAGAAAATAAGCCCTGCTTCTTTTGAACCATGAAAAAAACCAGTCAAACAGATCCTACAGATTAGAAACCCCAAACATCATTTAAAATCAGTAGGGCTTGGGCACCTAATTTTCATGGCTCCCTTGAAGTTACAAACTCTGTCCAGCAATTTTTAATAGCAAAAGATTTGTTTAAACTTATCACCAGCATGCTCTATTTCCTGATACAGGGTACATACCAGGACATATACAGATACAGATGAACTCAAGGCACTGTAAAAGAGGCTGGCAAGAGAGCAGTCACTCTGTGAATTAAAATTGGGGTTACTGTAGAGTTTGGACTTCAGGCCTCATTAATTTTGACTGGTTTCATCACAAAAATCTCTAGGAATTCAGCATAGCCATGAATAGCGCTTGCATGCTTAGGAAGAAGATGGCCTTAATATAAGCCCAGTGAAGTCACTGGAACTCTATCCATCAATTTTCAAAGATCTGAGTTGGTTCCACTGATTTTAAATATCTCCATTCTCCTCCCACACTCATCAGGTTGAGCAGGACCTTCAGAAAGATGCAGCCAACCTTCTCTGAGATAACACTGTCAGCATGACACCAGACATTGAAATACAGCTATTCTCTAGAGTTAGACACTCCTTTAATAAATAGTTAACAGTTTTTATTAAAGATGTGAAGGGAAGTAGGAAGATAATCTCTTCCAAATCTATCCACGGAATACATAACAAATAAAGCTCAGTTTTGCACTTTTTAGAAGCCACTTATCAATGGTTCTTTTGGTTGTAATGTACTTGCATGGCAGAAGCATTGTGATGCTCGTCAGTGCCATACAATGGCTCAACATCAGGGTGAATTACTACCCGAGCTCTAGTTACAGGAGTTCATTTAACTTTGGTGTTTCTCTTGCTCCATATTATAAATTCAGGGATAATGTTAACTACTTCGTGAGTGTTACAAAGATTAACTGGTTAATGTTTGTTAAGTACGCCAAAGATCTAGAATTTGCTTTTGTTATAAAGGCATGGCAACCTTGAAGAAAGCCAAGGATAAATACATGAAGAAAGATTTCTTGGATGTAATTTATGGGTGGAAATGGGCTTCAAGAAAGAGTCAAAAGGGTACAGTGGCCTACTGGAACCAGCTTGGCAGGAGCCCATATCCAAGACTTGTACATATAGCTTTGCAATGCTGTTATAGCGTTGTATGAATTGTCAAAATAAGGATGAGAATCTTACTGATGCCTTAGTACACCCAGATCAAAAGTAGGGAACAAGACAATTGTTTTTTTGAAAGCACTCAGCAGATTGTGTTGTTCTACATATTCACTGTAGTAATTAATTTGCAGTTCTATTATGCTGAATTAAAAAATCCATAGCGCTTCAACCAAGAGCATTACAAGGGAAACAGGCACTTTATCCTACAGCCAGGCCATAGGGAAGAGGTCTCGCAAGCGGAGCCAAGCAAGTGCACAAGACCTTTTGTTTTCACGAAAAGCATGAGAGATTTGCTGACATCACCAGACTAGGGGAACAACTGCTCATTCCCTTCCACTCGCATGGTGCATCAACTTTCTCCTTTCTTTTCTTTTAAAAGTAAGGTTTACTTTAAAAAGCAGAATTCCCTACCTTTTCCTTTACTTCTTTCCTTCCTTCGTGCACCCTGTTTCCCTCTTCTGCCCAGTTCTGACCCTTCTCTCCTTCACTGCACCCCATCCCACTTAGCCATCTCCTCTCTCACTGAAATCACTCTCAGGCCTTGTGGTCTTACTCCATCTCTTTGGGTTGCTGCCTCCCACAGACCAGGTGATTACCAAGCAAGCTAGGTCAGCAGAAGATGCCAGCTATTACTATTAGCAGCTCAACTTGGATTTCTGACATAACAAACCTTAACAAGCAGTGATAATGCCTAAGATGTTTGCTGTGCCTGCAGTGGTGGGAATGGTCCCACACATCCGAAGAGTCTCTTTGAAGTTCCATTGGCCATAGCCCCTCCAGTTCTGATCAAAATGACACTGATTTACATTAGTGTAAATTAGTGTAAACCTTGCCTTGTTTTCATTTGAACACTTGACTGGTTCTTAAAAAAGCAGGCATCTTCGACACAATGAGTGATGAGCCTACTTATTTCTCAGTGTTAGGACAATAGACAAGAACCAGCTCTGCTTTGGGGATAAGGGTGAGGGCTTGGGGATGGAGGGAAAGGTGTAACATGAGAGTCAATAGTCTGCTTGGGAGGGGAGAAGATTGCCTCCAGTATCTTTTGAAAGTAAAGTGTCACAAGTGACGCACGTGACAAATGTACTTTGTGACATATGCATCACTGCTTCTCAAAAGGGTAACTTGTGACAAGCAAAGAAGTACCCTGTTTATTATGTAAGCCAATCTGGAAAAGAAAACTACATGTCTTCTTGTGTATCTTCACTGTAACAATTCATAGAAAACCTATGAGGATGAAAGTGCCTACAACCTAAACTGGAGCACAAATGCTTGTGCTTTGCTGAATCAGGCCCTAAAAAGGTAAGTCTTTTGTTTTCCCTACCAACAACAAAAATATTTACAAATTATGCAATACATCATCAAATTCTGTATTATTCCAAAATGACAATTAAGTATAAACAAACTGTATCTACAGAAGGGCAAGTGAGAGAGGCTAGGGATCATTATCAAAGGACTTCTGTTTTCTTTTGTTTATTAAATAGCAACTGTATTATTTACTGCAGCTTTGCAAGCTAGTGAGCAGCTGGGTGTAACACATTTCCATGCTGTGTAACCTCTCCTTATGCTTCGTTAGATTCCTTATCAGGATCAGAAGAAAAGAAATCTCTCTGTTATGCTTTTTCTGTGGCAAAGGAAAAGACAAGATGATGACTTTCCAGCTCATTTCACTTGTACAACATTCTCATCAATCACCATGGGGTAGGTCTTTGTTATTTTCACTGAAGGACTGTTCTTAGTTTTCTGTCACAATAAAGCATGACTCCACTAATTAGCAAATCAAGGTTACCTCCACCACATTTGCAAAAGAACAAAATGCAAACGTAAGGCTAAAGCTACTTCTGAAGTATTTTCCAAAGCCCCAGTTTCACAGACATAAACCTAAGCTCAAATAGGTCTAAATTCTCTGCGCTGAAATGAAGGGTAAAATCTGAAACACTCAACAGTAGTTGAGGTAAGGAAGCTAAGCTAACCATTTCATCAAGAACCAAAAGTTTTCTGCTTGTTTTGCGACTTTCTGCTCCAGAAACCAAGCAAAGAAACTGTGGTTTATTTTTATTTTAAACTCCCTGTCAAGTATGCATCTCTTTGCAGTTTTGGTTCACTATAGCCCACGCAGCTTGGGCTCTATTCCCCCTTTCCTATGTCTTCAATAAGCCCTATAGACATCAGCAGGAATTACGTGAGCAAACAAAAAACAAGAAAGGGATATATTCTTATCAATGCAAAACCCTAATAAAAAATGCTTTCTAAGATAGTTTCTCCTCCTTTAACTTCATGGTTTTATATGTCTTTTTGCTTTTTGGTCTGTGTTGCTTCTCACCGAATGACAGTTACACACAACATACTATTGCAATAACAAGCATATGGCTCAGAGATCGCTGTTGACTTTCTCAAGTCTCAAATTAGACACTTTTATTCAAAATACATGAAAGACATCTGTATACTCTTTCATTAAATGCATTTTACATTTGTAACATCCTACGTATTCTCTTGGAACCATTTCCATTAAAATGCCGACTCTGGGTTTGGATAGCAAGCATTTCCTTTGTAACGCTAAGGGAGGAGTATGTTACTGTCAAAACTTCTCTCTAAAAAGTCCTTGCTAAAATATTTACCCTGCTTGTCAGAACAGGAATATCTGCAGCTAATTCCAAATGAACGAATATTTCAGAATGAATCATAAACTGGATGTTAAAAAAAGGCAACACTGCCATTTCAGTGCCCCTTCCCTGCTGTAAAACTAAACGAAAAATGACTCTGTGTTTGCACGCACAGAATATTGTAACATTTTGGAGCCTTCTGAGATTCCTTAATTGTAGTTATGCAACAGAACTGTCATATCCTAAAACAAAGGACAAACATTCAGCAGCTGAATTTATTGGCTTGGAAATGAAATGCTCTTAAGAGATGGCTAACATGTCTTCTTGATTATTCTTGGCATTTTAAAGTTACAGTGCAATGCTTCCTATTGCACAGACCAAAGAAGCGGGGCATTTCAGAAATACTTAGAATTTTTATGGTGCTGTTTGTAAAGTCACATATTTAGCAACACTGAAAACTGCTGAGCGGTAACTTTGTTTGCAATTAAGCCACTAATTTCAATGCGCCCTTTATGGTATAAGGCACTGTTCAGTATTAATAAAGATATAATGTGACATAATGTTATAATGTGCTGGCTTCTAATGAGCTGGCCACGATGGTAAAAAACAGCTGCTTCTTTTAAGCGGGTATTCTCAAGAGTCACGATTTTCAAAGAAGGCAAATGGGAAAATTCTGTGGCCAGAACACTTATGGCTTTAACAAAAAAAGAAATAAACAAACCAGCCCATCAAACCTGTGATCCTCTGAAGCCCTCTTCCAGGACTGAGTCAGCTTACTGCGATGACCAACCATGACACACTTTTGTGAATAGTCAGGCTTTGGGCTCCAAAGGCACAGACACTGCTTACACGTAAGTGTAAGTGTTGAGGGAAGACTACTTCCTCACTCTGACAAAGCATTTAAACACAGCAAAATGCATGTTTATGACTAATCTGAGACTACAGAAACAATGGTTTCAATTCTTCTTTAACCCTGTAATATATCAAGTTATAGTATAGGATAACAACTGATTCTCCTCTGTTAGCTCTTCTAATTCACAGTCTTCCAACCTTCTAAAGCTGGAGCAATCTGTTTACATAAAATTAAGCAAAAGCTTAAGTGCTTTGCTGGAGCAGAGCCTCTGCTCCCTTTGGGGTTTCTCTGTTAAGGTCTACAGTTGAACCATAAGGTTCAGTTATATACATTCTAGCATGAGTTTAAATGTTTTAGGTATATTGACATTGGTGGTAGTATTGTATAGCTGTAACAATAACAGAGAAGTAAGAAGAACCTAAAATACTGATGTTTCTGAGCCTTTGGATAAGGCTTTCCACCAAAAAACTAGGCACAAATTTGATCTAGGAGCTAAAGCTGTCGTAATTTACTCCTAATTGCAAACTTTGGAGGAAAACAAATGAAAGGCTGCTTGCTAACCGATGCTAATAGCATTGCACCACATGCACCCCTGGAGGAACCCAAAGAAGCCCACAATTACATGACAGGAGAATTTGACCCACAGTTGTGCTCTGGGGTACCGACATGGGCAAATATTACAAAACCATGTCTGTTTTATTAGAACTACAAATAAATTAATCATTTTCATTTCCAAATATTTTCCTTGCTGTCGCACCAAGAGCAAGCAACAAACAGTATTTCTGTTCTCTTCCTCGCGTTTCCATTCTAAATTTTCTGTCTTCCAGCAGCTGCTTGCAAACTTACTCGTAATGTGTGTCTTTGTTTAGACTTCTTAAACAGAAGGATACTCTCAAAATGGAAGAAAGCTCATTTTATCTCACTTTGAAACCTGAGGAACCTGTAACATGAACCATCCGCTGATTACAGAGCACTGATACATAAAGGAAGCAGTTGTGTACATGTGTGAAGTAACTGTGGTGGGGAAACAGCAGAGCACAGGAGAAGCACAATTTTAGATAAATAATGCTGTTGTAGGATCTGATTATCATGACTCATGTTTAACAAGGTATTGTGTGAAGGCCAGTCAAAAACAAGGGCTTATTATGGTGAACCCTTATACAGTCAAGGGTTTTCAAGCAGCCTCTTCCATTAAAAGCTTACAAATAAAATGGACAAGACAGACCCCAGGTGGAGAAACGGTGTGACAGTTCCATGACATTACTTTTTTATGGGAGTAGAGTCAGTTAGGAGGGAATAAGCAAAACAGAAAGAGAAATGATGGACAGAAAAATTCTGGAGGGAGGGAAAGAACAAAAGATTGCTGAACATTGTAAATACAGAGTGGAAATGAGGTGAAAAAATGAAGATAGTAGGGAAGGATGGAGGAAAGCGCTGGGGAAAAAATGCAATTAGCACAGGCAGAGAACACGGAGTTAAAATCACTGAAAGTTCTCTGAGTGTCAGAGGTTTTGGCTTTGGTTGCTCCAGCAGGTGAGGGTAGCTTATGCCACTGGCTGGTGCTTCTCTGCCCTTTTGTCCCTGACAGCCAGAGGATGGGAAGCTGGAAGTAACCATGTCTGTTTGGGTATCTGCAGGGGCAGGTGGGATGACTGATTTGACATACTAGGTAGGAATGAGAGGCACAGCCTCAGTTGGGTCCCATTTTATTCCTTCCCTGTGACTGTAACAGCCCTCATTCCAGCTTGGCTGTATCTGATGATGAGTTGAAACTTAAGCCTATGGGATATGTATGCGTATGTGCAGGGTGCCTTCAAGTGTACACATATAAAATAAATAATCTACACCAAAGCACTCCCTAGACACAGAAGGAAAATTGGTGCTATCCCTTCTGTGTTCTTGAATCTGAGTTGCCAGTTCTGGCCTCTTTGCCTCACATCTATTTTGACTTCATGAACTTCACAGACAGTAGAGTGATGATCATCAAGTTTCCCATTCCCTTTCTCCCTCTTGCTCAAATAGCAACATTCTTTCTGCAACCATGCCAGAGAACTTTTACAATAATTGTATGTATATATGTATGTCTTTATGTGCCTCTATATATATATAAATAATTTTTAAATTCTTAAAGCTAATTTTAAGTTGTAGATACGTGAACATGCAATACAAAAAAATTCCACCCCATGCATTTGTATGGGACACTGTTCTCTGACATAAGCTATATACATCTGTTACAGAGGAAAAGAAACAAACTCAGCATATCTTCATTAAATCAGTGTGCCAATAAAGTAACATGCTTCAAATTAATTTTTAATGTGGGATGAAATAACCTGCCTATTCACTGCCATATAAGCAGTGCATGTAGTGAGTGCAAGAGTATTAAATTTCTCTTGGGGTGGAATAGAGAAAACAGTTTTATAAAGAATAATTTGTTTCCTATGTTATCTTCTATCAGCTATGAGTTGTCTGTGGCCAACTTCTGAATTATTTTACACAACAACTGTATATTTGCTGTGAATAAATATGGACACTGTGTGTATATCCTAGTATAGGAATCTGAGCTTCAGTAACTTGGCTGAGTTGGCTGAGATGGTTGTCCTGGTGCAATGCTTCTTGTCCCAGATCAGCTGAGTTCAACCCTTGGAATCTAGAGTTCAGCAAGAAAAAATACATTGGCCAGGTTTCCCAAGTATCTCTCTTGTCACAGTTTGTGTCATTCGGTCTTCCCCTTCCACATTAAGTATAAAAATTCTGACAAAGGATGAAGTATAGCTCTGTGGATATGCAGAAGCATAGGGGCCTTATTTCCTTTCAGTGCAGAAACTGGTAAGAAAGTGATTTCTATCTGCCCCCAACTTCTGTTGATCAAGAATGGCTCTTTGAACGTCTCCTCTTTATCTCACAAATGCTGCAATCTGACCTTCAAATTACTTGTCAAAAATTACATGTGGCTTGTAAAAAAAATTCAGAACATGGGTAAATCCAGACATTTCAGTCTATTGTTCTGCTTTATGTACACCATATGCTGCAACAGCTTTCTCTTAATTGTTTTAACTGTGGCATCTCATCTTTGATGAAGAGAAAGACTCTGAGAACAAGAGTGATGCTTCTGCTGATCACTGAGGTTAAATTTACTTGCAGAGCAAGCTGTGACTATACACCACCACTGAGACAAAGGAAAGCATCTTGAAAATACTCCCACTTCCAAGGAGTGGCCATGAGCTCGCTGTGGAACTGTACAGCACTGTCTCTGACATGCTGCCTGCCACGTAGCCCCACTTTTACACCTGCTTGAGCATTATCCCTATCTCAAGCTCTCTTTCTTTCTTCAGTGGCATCAATGCCTTTTACATAGCAACTGCTACCGCACTGATGTTCCAACAGCAAAACTGCAGTGCCATGAATAATCTGAGAGCATATCCAGAAAATCTGGAGCAGTAGGATCCATAAGCTTTCCTTTTGCATCACAGTGTCCAGCTCTGCAAACCTAACAGAAATTAAATGAGCTGACAGCAACATTTCACTTCCAGTGTTTGTAAGATTGGCATTTTGCAATGATTTGATCGTAAATTCTGCTCTACCAAAGGCTCAATCTCCATCCCTGCCCACAATTCAGAATCCTTTCAGTTTCTTAATTCCCTTTGACTTTCAGAATAAACATGATTTCTGGCCCTCCATCTATTGAACACAATAGCTTCCTTCTGACTTCAGAAAGGATGTGTCCCTTAGAGCCCTACTGGACTGAACTGCTGCCATGAGAGTTTGGGCCATTAAAAGAAAAGTAGGTTGAGATGTCTATTTAGAGTCCTTGATTGACACCTTTTCACAGTGACATTTCTAATTCAGTGTCATTGTTTTGAAAGGCTAAAATTATACTTTCAGGCAGGTTGCTTTCATGAATTATACCGCAATGTTGCTTGACTGCCTTCCAAACTGGAACAACTGAAAAAATGTGAAGCGCTCCAATGATTTTAAATCACTCTAGACAGGACAGAGCGACTGAAAATTATTGGAGTGCCTCACATTTTTATGAGCTCTCAGTTTGCAGGCAATGGAGGTCTAGGCAGTCCTGGGCTATAGGACTGCAAGAACCCAACTACACGTTAGCACCAATTTGAATTTGCAAATGGCAGGAATCTGAAGCTATGTAACGCCACTATAATTAAAATCAGAGGCTGTACACTACTGTATGGGAAACAAATGACAACACCCACAACAGAGGGAACCACTACCCTTTGGAAAATAACCTCTTTTTAAGGTTTAGCTCCTTCAGAGCTGCACTTGTGCAGGCTGTCTCTCCTGCAATCCTTCCATGGAGCAGTCCAAACCCTAGCAGTACCATAACAGAGGAAAAAAGAAAAGATTTATCTCACAATAATATATCAGTTCAGTCCTTTTGTTTTTCATTTCTTTTTAGTGGCAACTCTTTCATTCATAATACAGATTCCAAACAAAATTTATTGCAAAATATTCCACAAAGAATGAGATCCTCAGCAGCTGTAAATGAGCATCATTTCACTGAAGCTAATGGATTTACACCTCTTAGTATCAGGTTTGGGTCCGATTCATCATTTTTGGACCCTAAATTCCTCACTAAGTTTTGCTTCTCTCTTTACCACAAAAGTACTGACAGGAAAATGTTAGTAACAGCTCTTATTCTTAGTATCCTTCTTATTAATTTGAGTAGGCTCTTTTTTTAGTTACTTCTGGTTTTGATGTTGTTAAATATGGCCACACTCTGAAGACTCACAGTACTGGTGAATCTGTTTTCCTGGAATATCTTGTGTTGTTTTCAGAATTGCATGATTGTGTGACATCTGCTCCACATCTCATACGTGACTGAGCGGGTAGGTACAAGCGTGGCAGATGGCTGATGACTCACCTCACAACACTGAACACTGGTTTGCCTTCTGAGAAGCAACATCTTCATATTCATTTTCTAAGAGTCTTGCAAAGATAGGACTGGCGTGCCTGGTTTGATAGCAGGCAATGTAAGTTACAGGAAATGCACAGGGATGCAAGAGCTACATTTGTTCAAGGACTGGGGGCAACATTTTAAAATTTAAGGTATGGGTTACTATCAGATAAATCCACAAAAGGAAATTAGGTTCACCACTGTACTTTCTCAGTTTTAGACATCTAAATAGCAAAACCTGGATCCCCGAATCAGATGGAGACCTAGGCTTCCTATACATAAGAGAAACAGAATAATATCCACAGAAACAATTCAGGAGGAATCAAGAAACACCAGATAAAAAGATATACCTTTGATTTGTCTGCCCTGTTCCAGGTTGCAGTGGAATACCATGAAGATTCACAGATCATAGACCTGGGTAGGACATTCCCAGCTCCTATCCCACAACAGATAAAGTATGCACCTGCTGCTATTGGAGATGTTTGTTCTGCTCCCTCCTCTGTTGACTGTCACATTGAAACAGGCCCAGCACAGTCAGCATGTGTAGCTTGGGTAGGCTAAATTTTGATCAGTTGTGAGAAAACTACTGCAAGAAGCCACAACTTTCCTCATAATGACATTACCTTGTAAAGGTAACTTGCTTCATCACTAAAATGAAAGAAAGAGGATAACAGCTTGGTATCCCCTCTTATTCTTCCAGACTCCTTGGCCAGCAGAACAAGATGACTGGGGGGAACTCCAAGAAGCCATTCCTAAACCACTTCATTTACAGCTCTATATATCAAGCCATCATATGCATATATTAATTTAAAGCTAAGCATTGCTATATACCTTGAAATAGCTTAAATCAATAAACATCAACTTGTTTGCATGCACATGATCTCCATACTGAAAATGTAATTAGCATTATAACAAACATATCCAAATCCTTCAGGATCAAAAACCCCATGCCCGCCCTACCTCGAAATGTGACCACCCAGCTTAAGCATGCTTCAGTCCCAAAGACCAACACATCAGAATGCTTTAGTGGCCTGTTAACATTTTTTTTTAGGACTTTCGGTGGCAGTGGTGTCATTCCCATTTCCATGACCCTTATGTCAACTAACAAAAGTTCCTAATGAGCCAAGCCTCTTGGACACTCAACTGCTAATGCCATTAACATTACCAAAGACCTGTGCATGACTAACATCTGTGTCCTGAGGAAACTGAACTCATACCTTCCACTTCCACATAAACTGCCCTAATGAGTGTCCCAGGAAGAAAAGAAGGGAGGATACGATGGCTAGAGAGGAAAGAAGGAAGACGTTGTCATTGCTGATTCTGATTCATGCCATATGGAACACATATTAACAAGGTCTGACGGAGTAAGCCAGCAAGGGTGAGCAAGACTATAACCCAGTAGTTATGAAGACATATTAATCAGATTAAGGACTTGACCACAGTTCTCTTTCAAAGGTGAATGCCATGCCCATGAGTATCTGTGTTCTTCATCCCTCTACTATACTCCATGAAAAAATAGTGGAAGCACTTCAGCAAAGAAGATTTTAAATACCTCAGTCCAGAATAACTTGGAACTCAGTAGCCAGCTTTATAACCAAAGTAATGGATTACGGCTACAGGCAACAGGGAGAGGAAGTGAGCTCTGCATCCTAGGTAAGTACTCCCACTAGCACACAATGACTCAAACAGCAACTGCCCCTCTTCTATCACTTCATGGGCACCTGTGGATATGTTCCTAAAATACCCTGTTATGGTGACTCCCACTGCAGGACTTTAGACAGAAAGCATTGCTGAGCAGCATTAAGACAAAAGCTTTAGTTATGATGGATATGGTTAGTTTCCCTAAACAGCAAAAGTCTGACTACTATCTGCTAAACATAAAGAAAATCTTTAAAATGGTACCGATGTCACTTATATTCCTTGACAGTTGGCAATTAAAATCCCGCATGCCCCAAACCAGCAAAAGCTAAGTCTCCCTCCCCCAAATGCTATGTAATGATGGTAGTTAATTCTCACAGAAAAGATCTTTTGGGGCTGATACTTCTCTCATAGTAATTTTATGTCATTCAAGTTCTACTAACAACTGTTAAGTTTACACCATGGTGCCAAAGAGGTATATTAGATCCTTCAAGCTATCCAGAGCTTATTCGGCTCATTTGGCACCTCTTTGTTGCTGACACATGCAGAACTTTAACAGATGGTCTTACAATACTGGCAGTTGTTTTGTACTGTGCTAGTGGTGAGGGGCAATACTCTACACAAATTGTCTGCAATTCTGGAAAATAAATGGAGTACAAATCCATATTAACCTCAAAAGCCAAACTATAAAAAGTCAGATTAGTCATTTAACGATGTATGTGCTCTGGGTTAAATGCTCAGCTGCTGCAAAATGGCAATATTTCCCTGCAGCCAGGAGAACTATACTTTGCTTCAGTTTCTATCAGGAATATGCATAAAGACTGTATCATTAGAAAGGTATTGAAATGTATTAGGAATAAGCCTTGAAACCCTTCCTCATGTGATCAGCCCTGACTATCAGCTGAAGTACCTACATAAGCTGCGTATTTTCACATAAACAGTGAAGCAACGTGGTGCACCTTAGGTTAATCAAATCTCTCTTTTTTTCCCTGTGCCAAACAGAATTCAAGAAATGCACATCAGCTCCTGTGCAAACGTTGAAATCAACAGCAGGGACTGAGTAACCAGCAATGTTATGCTTCTCCGCAGACATTTAAAAGGAGCGGTACGTACCACAAACTGAATTTTACACTCACTCATTTCACTGGCTGCAGCAGAGCTTGTACTGCACATAAAACACCAGGATTGCTCCTCCTTATTTCTGTGTGGCTAAATTTTTCTCTTTTATGGTGCCAAATTATCAGATATAGCAACTGGGTTGAACTAGGGAACTGTGCATGTGGAGCAGCGCTTTCCAAAAGTAAATCAAACCATTTCCTTCACCAGTGCTTTACCTCCGTGAAATGTATGTTCACAATTATGTTTTACAGTCTACTAGTGCAAATTTAGAACAGGCTTTTAGAAAATCACAGATGTTTCAGTCCAATCATCACCTCTCCTATTTCCTTTAAATGAACATAGCTTGAATGATACTTAAATTGACATTTCAGAGGCCTGGTCATTCAGTTCCCATCCATTTCAATGTACATACTTAGATAGTATGTCAGTCACCTTGTATATTATTTCCACAATGCCGGTTACACTGCGATACAATTCCCTAAGGTAGCTTTAAAGCCCTAAAAGGAAGTAGAACCCTAACAGCATTATCATAGAAGAAGCATTATCATAGAGAGCTGTGTTCCAGTCTTTTGCTGGGACTGAATCACAGCTGTATCCATTTTTTTATTTTATCTGTTAAGGTTGCTTTAAAAACCATGGTTGCTGGAACTGGCTGACATTATACATCTGTGACTTTGATACAAGTGAAATAATCTTCATCAGTTTTATGTCTCATTTTATACTGAAAGATCAAGCAACATCTAAGTTTGGAGCTGTTAACAAAAAAGTAATAAAATACTAAAACAACCACATTTCAGATAGGTTTCATGTTTTCTTTTCCTCCCTCGGGACTTTCGCCAGACTAAGATGACACAACATATTTCCAGAAAGTACTTTCACAAATGCAAGATTATCTGAAAGCATAAATTATTTCTCCTCATGAAAAACAAGAAAATCAAAAGAAATGTTAAGCAGACAGTTCCAATGGAGGAACATCAACTCCCTCTGTCTCTTCCCAGACACAAACATTGATCCTCAATGTAGCACTTTTCTGGAAATTCCCAAAAGAGAAGAGGGGTTGGTATACATATTTTAGTGCAAATAATGCAAGCACATCCTATCCTGAGAAGAGGTCCTCCCTTACAGATGCAGAATATGAAACAACATGATCGGAAAACTTAGTAACTTCCAGTTACTGAGGGCCTTCCCAGCTTCTATAACAAAGGTCATGGGCACCCCCTTCCTTAAGCCCATGCTTTGCAGAGCTCACCACTGATCCGTTTATAGGTGATCATTTCCTGCTCTTGGAACATACAGAAACCCTTCTGGCAAGAAGGACACAAAATTAAAGGAATCTCCTGGGAAAAAGACAGAAGGAAGGTGATAGCAGCACAGGATTTATTTTATCCATTCTAATAACATTCAGCACTTTGCCAGACACTTTCTAGGGAAGGCTCAAGTAGCCTTGGACTAAACAGTAATGAAACCATCTGTCTACAGCTGCAATTAAAGGTCATTCTTAATGATCTGGAATGCTGTATTTGGTAAAACAGTAGGGATTCAGGAGATTTACAAATCTAAAAGAGAAAAAAACCCAAAACACAAGTGCAACATTTCCACAAGGAGATTACGTCTGTTGGTGAATACAGACCTTCACGCTGCAATTCATGTCCCAAGCTGGGCATTACTCAATTTTGATATAACAAAATCCTATGGAATCAAAACACAGTTTGTCTTTGTGATTTATCTACTTGCCTATCTAATATTTTCTGAAACGATATACCACATTTTTCTTCTTAAATACCTTTATAGTTTCAGTAGGCACTCCAGGCTCTGGAACTTTATCCAAGTAAGTAGTCAAGTCTTGATCCACGTGTTCAAACACTAATGTTAGTTTGGTCTCTCTGTCTGTTCGTGACACGGTACACACATCAAACAATCTGAGAAGAGGAAAAGAAGAGGTAAGTACACAGGAACCAGTGCAGACATCCATACCTTGCAGCTCATACATGTCTATTTAAATTTCTTACAGTATACAGAATCATGGAATCATAGAATGGTTTGGGTTTGAAAGGACCTTAAGAACACCTAGTTCCAACCCCCTTGCTGTGGGCAGGACAGTCCTGCCATGGGCAGTATAAAATGGCAAAAAGAGCTTCCCAAAGACAGAGCAATCTCTGAGTTCTTGATCATCAGGTACCTACCAACACACCAGTAATATCTCCCTTACATGTGTGGGTTCTAAAGTACAGTTAAAGATTAAAAATTCATCAGTGTTCAAAATCAAGTAATTACCTGAAAAAAATTCTTCTGGGGAGAGCAACAAGAGTTAATACACAAGATTACATGATATTTATCCACATTCTATGCTGCAGCACTTAGAGCCACTTTAAAACAGAACTGTGAGAAACATGTTTGAGAAACATAGTGTTTGCATGCACCTTCTTCTTCCCACATAACTCCCATGCTCACCATTGCACCACTTTATAATTAATCTCCTTTGGCAGGAACAGAACATTTTCACGGATTACTCATGCAAGTTTCTGGATGCAAGGAATACCTTCAGTCAGAACGCAGTCTGGAAACAAGCTTTGTGCACAAGATGCCACTGTTGAGAAAGATTTCCTCTCTCATCACTTTCCATCATTCTTTTGCTAAAATTTCGCTATCATTTTCCTTGTTGCACAACATCAAACTAATTTGCAAAGCTCTTCATAATGTCACATTCCTGTCTGATTACTCTATTTTCTATTGTTTTCTCTATTTAATCAGGATTTCTCTCATCTTCTCCACCTCATCTACTGTCCCAGCTTTAATCCCTGTTTTATCTTTTTCACAAATGTCTGCCCATCCTGTTGCGCTTGACACCTGTACTCATACCAGTGACTTTCACCATCCTTCCTCAAGTCCCACTTCTTCAAAATCACAATCGGAAACCATCTCACAGATGAAAGGATGCTGTTCCCCCCCTCACATACTTTACTCATGTGTTTATCCATTTAGTTTTAAATCCCTTCTCTCTGAAGCAAGGCAGAAAATCAATTGCTACTTTAATTACATGACAGTTGATTTAAAAAGTGTATAAATACAGTTATCAAGAAAAAAAGTCTATACAGTTAAACTGAAGAACTTGCCATCGATAACAAACCAAAGCAGTGTTGATACTAATGCTTATTTTGGTCAACATCACAGCAGTTATGATGCCTTATTACATGCATTTTCCAACCTCTTACTTAGAATAACTGCTTCCTTATCTTGTGCAAACTGCAGGATTTCTGATCAAGTAGTATTTTTGTTCTTTCTTGAAGGACTAGAGGCTTTGCAAACAGGATCTCTTTATATGCAGGATCTGTAGACAACAGATCATGCGCAAAGCCTTGAGGGTCACTGCTTCTCAAAGAGGACATCTGACGAACAGACAAGGAGAACACTTTGTAGTGAGTTGCTACTTCTTACCTTAAAGCTCAAAACATTTCACAAGAGAAGGGAAAAACTGGCACGACTATCTGTGAAGACTGCAATCCAGGTTTAAGAGAGCAGTATGTTTGCTTGAGATGATAGAGATGTAACATGTAAGGCCACGGTTCCACTTTAACAGCATTTCCAAAATAATCTGTGGTCAGACACGTAAAAAATGTTTATCAGCTACCAAGTTTTGCAAATGGATGAGTATGTGTTCCTTTTAGCTTGAAGAGGCTTTTCAGTGGGAACTGGAGTTGTAAAATATGGAGGGACTGCCATCCTATCTCCAGGGTACTGTCTCTGACTAGAAGACAAATCTGTACTTAATCTGTAATCATCATATGAACGAATGTTAGTTAAATTATTATGGTAACACAGCAACTGTAACAGCAAATGTCTCGGCACATTTCTCATGAAGACAAATACCGTTCTCTTTACTATTCCCTTAATGGGGTGTACACAGAAGATAGATGTCCTCCACACAGTAAATCAGTTTTGTGAAAAGTCACAAACCTTCCTGAAAAGTGCAATTTGCTGGTATTTGGCTGGAGGTTAATAATCTGCAATATATTTATATAAATCAATGTGGAATGTAGCCGGACTGCCTATAACCCCAACACATGCAAATAGAGAGGAGCCAGGCAGGTCTGAACATCTGAACATAAACACTGGAAAATATTTCCAACTGTATGATCCCTTTGTGTTGACCTATATTTACCTAAAAATGTTCTAAAACACCTTTTTTTGCCAGGTATTTAATACACTGGCAGGATTATCTTTTCAACTACAGTAGAACTGTAATTCAAGAAAAGAAGGAAAAAGGATTTTACTGTATAGAATACAGAAGGAACATGTAATTTCCAACTCATACAGAAGGAACATGTAATTTCCAACTCATTGTGGAGGGAAATGCTGATTCTCTGTTTAATTCTTCTGTATGTGGCTTATTTTGATTCTGGCATTTTCTGGCACAGCAAAATAAGGAACTCATAGGAGTGCAATTCTAGTCACTTATTATTGAGTCATAATTTTATCACTGAGTAATAATATTATCTTTTCTACTTATACACCCTTTCTGTGAAACTCTAAAAGCTTTACTGTTAATAATAAAAACTCCAGATCCTACATGAGGCTGGATGGAAGCACATTGTGTTTACTCACAAAAAAAATACAGCTTCTGCCTCAGAAAGACAATAATTTAAAGCACAGTTTGCATGAACCTGTGATGTTACAGAAAACAACATCCAGCACTGCCCATGCTCGGCATTCTGCAAATAGAATGAGAAAGACACAGCCCATTTATTTAGTACTTTCCATAGGAATAAAAATACTTTTAATAAGTTATATTCTTTTATATCCACTGTGAGAAAATAATCCATGAAGTTGTCTTCTTTACCTGGAACATCTCTGCTGTCTACAGGGAACATCCCTCAAGCTACTTCCTCATGATGTTCTGTATGTGACAGGTTAGTTTTGCATGTGATTGCCCATCTGGAACAGGCAACAGTGAAAGGCCTCTGATTTAAATAGTTACTATGTGGACACTGTCCTAAGTGAAGTAAATGTCCCTCAATTAATACAGGATTTCCATACTGAACACTTGGTAAACACAAGCCCTGCCCTTCTATTGTACTTACAAAAGAAGCGTTTGAGTTATTTGATTAAAGTAAGATCTGCTATGGGAAATCCTGCAAGTATTTAACAAGATGTTTGGCTGGCAGTCATACACCGCCTGATGTGTGGGTCTGAACTGGAACATTGTTGAACAGACACTTAGGGAGTACCTGCGTTCTAATGCAGACGTTTTTCCAAGTTAATGGAAAGTAAAAAGTTACAAGTAAAAAAAAATTTATCAGCTACAAATCTCTGTCTCTGGTTTACGTGTCCAGGTTCCGGTGCCTAGTGGATCCTACCGTAACCTAGCAGATTACCTGCCTTCATACAAAAATACTCTGGTTTTGAACACAGAAAACTAGATGATACAAGTTTCCATAGCTTCTTGCAACACGTAATTCAACAAATACAACCTCAGTTTATCTTAATTTTACAATATACCGGCTGAATGCTTAACGTTTTTATAAGGAGACACAGTTACACCAATTCCTGTGCAACCTATTCCATCTACTGACTGGTACTAATTTGGTAACTGCTTCTGGAAAGTCCTTAAATGTTACTGTACTTGCTCTTGGGATCCTCCGAGACCTGCTATAATGTGTACACTTTCATGTACACTTGCTATGACGTTACCCACTTTCATGCAGAATAAACAACTTTTTTCCTGAGCAAACTTAGATAACAACAAGGGAGATCAAACCCATCAGCCCAAGCCACCTGCAAGAAATAGTAAAAATCAGATCTGAATGTAAGACCTGAAAAGCTCTAGGACATAAGTATTGACAGATGAGTATGTACATCTGGAAAATTAGCTGGAACATAGTCAAAGAGAAGACCAAAGAATTAGATACTTGCTGCCAATGCATCCAAAGGCTGTTATTTTTACTGCAGTAGGACTAATCCAACATGAGCACATATCCCTCTACTTTGCTGGTGACTCACAGCACTGAACAAAAACACACACCTTGCACTCTAAAGTTATATATGGATTTACTTCAGTTTTCTTGGGAACAGTGTCTCCCTAGCAAGAGTTGCTTCCTGGTTTATGTGTGATGGAAAAAGAGAACTAGAACCACTGATTTACAAGTAGGATGAATGTTTTAAGATGACTGTGATGTGGTTAAGTAGTGGTACAGTAATATGCTAAAGCTTTAAGATTTCTAAGTCTGGACAGAGACTGAGATGGAAAGAGTTTGGTGGTCTCAACCTAACTCCAAAAGATATTTATCCACATGACAGGAAACCAGCATAGAATTTATGTATGAATGACAGCGTTTACCCAGACACCACAAGACTGGGATACCACGACTATCCCAGGTCATGACTCAGCTTTATTGACAAATACGTGAGGGGGAGCCTGAACAGGTTCTGTTTCCAGTGCCTCTGGCTCAGGTTAATCCTGTGAGTCATAATTTTCAAGGCCACAGAAAACTTCAGCCTCTCATACCTACAAGCATTGAAGAGTATCAAGCGAGCACCCTTTGAGTCCAAATTTCAGCAGCAGCCTTAGACCCTTCTGTTCTGTGGAAGCCACACAGCAGCAAGCCCTTTGTTCGCCCCAACTTCCTAAACTACGTACTCCTTGAAAAAAGACCCAGGTTTCCCTGTACTTCTAATATTAACTACCATCTCCTTTCTTGTCTTCGAAGAGGAAAGAGACTCTACTAACAGAAACCAGTCCCTTCCTGGAATCGCACATACCCAATGTATTGTAATAAAGGGGTCGTATTTCAGGTGAAGAAGACAATAACTGGGCAAGTGCAGTGGAACATATGCATTACAAGAATCATTTTCCACATAGCAAAACAGGAAATAGAACTTCACACTCTAAAACATATGACAGAACTCCTTCCCTTTGTTCAGGACATGCTGCTTTGCCTCACCTTAATTAGCAATCACCTACTCCTCCATGTCTCTGAAAGCTGGTATTTCAGACACAGATTTTTCTCGCTCAAAGGAGTTCTAGAGAAGCATATTTAGATGAAAAAAGAGTGCATGCAGATGAACAAGCCACTAAATTTGAGTAGCTCACATTTAAGTGCATTTTTGGGCAATAACATTTGTAAAACCATGTAGTAATGCACGACCTACGTTCCATTCTCAAAAGCATACGGAATCTTCAGGAGCTTCCCAATATGCTTGCCATGCCAGCTGCAGCTGCACCAGTGTTCACCAATACTTAGGCTATGCCCCTCTTCTTGTCTTCAGAAGAAACTTCTTTCAGGCAAATAGCAGAAAAGGGCAGAACAGAACATTAGATAAATGTGATTAAACAGAACATTAGACAAATGTGATGTAAATTGGATAAAATACATGAATTTATCTAGAACAAGCAGATGTTATAGAGGTAGATGTTTCCAACTCTGCAGTCACTCATTCATTATCTGCTGAGCACAGAGCTACCACAAAGAAGCAACTGCATGATGAAAGGAAGACAACAGAAAGTCCTATCCTGGAGACCTACACACCAGCAGAGCCCAGCCAGTATTCTTGCTTATAGCCCACTCACTCACCAGGGAGGTTTAAGGGAAGGAAGGGGACATTAGGATGACAAGGCAATCGTTCATCTGCAAGCTGAGCTTTGTGCAGTAATTTTTTCCAGTCTCTCTCCCTTTCTGACTTGGAAAAATTATTTAAAATGCTCAGCTGTATAAAAGAGGTTTTTGTTCTTTAAGTGTGTGTGAGGAAGAGAGACAGAGAAAGTGACAGAGAGAAATAGATGCTCTTGAAAGTGAAGTAAATAGCACTGGCTAAAGTCCGATAGTGTGGGCTGACTGGGCAAGCTTTCAACGCTCAGTACCGACTGCAGCCCTGACCTGCAACACCCCTGCTCTCCTGCGCTGGGCCCCACTCAAGCAACGACGAGCCCTGGTGCCAGACTGAATGGTTTTGTGATGCAGACAAATGTCTGCTCCGATGAAACCACCAAAGCTAATTTTCATTTTCAACAGAAGCCAAGATTTGTGCCCAAAAGATGAAAAGGCCAAGTACATGTACTCACTGTGCCACTCAAGTCACTAAAGGATGCAGTTGTTAAGAGCTTTACGGAAAGCTCTTTACAGGAGAAATACGCCTGACAAGATGTTCTCTGCACCTCTCTGTTTATAGCAGCATGCTGTCTTTTTTAGCCTTCACACTGCCATTTCTTGTTCACCTTTGCAAAGGGAGATTATTTTCGATAGGCAATGACCAGAAATAGATCTGGGAAGTTTCTGTAATTCAAACAATATCCTGCCTTGCAGAACTTCACTCTCAGGACTTGTCCTACAGTTCACCAGCTTTTAAAATACTTAAACTTCTCACCAGTCCATTAACAGCTTCTTCTCACTGCAACTGATTTTAAATCCAAACTGGCCACACATTGAGCAATTGCCATTACTGAGGGAAAATACCAGCCTGCCAGTGCCCATGCTTACTCCTGTGTGCTGCTGCACTGAACAGTCAGATTCTCTCTGTGAGGGACAGGCCAAGTCACCCCCAGATCAGAAACATAACATGGCCTGTTATGAAGACAGTCGCTGACAGATTGTTTAGGATCAGCAATAGCTGTCTGACCTATTCATAGTGCTCTCATGTGATCCTCGAGCAAGCAAATGTACACTGCCTTTCAGAGTCATGCATGCTGCTGTTACACAGCACTGAGAGCTTCCAGTAGGCTTCCATCAGCTCCCAGTTCGGAGTGCAAATTAAAGATGCTCTGATTCACTAGCAGTGCACATGCATCTTATTATTAAGTGTTCTTGATTTTCTGTGGAATACCTTCCTCAGGGAAAGACGCCTTCCTTTTTTTATTCCCTAAATTACTCAACATGCAAATAAAACTTATGTCTGAATATTGATTTTGTTTAATTCAAATGGATAGAGCAGTTGTTCTGGACTCCCCGGCTGTACCTGGTGCAAGATGGTATACAACAAACTCCAGTCTTTACTCATGTGTAACTCAGAGTCAAACTGATCATTTCAGTTTACGTTCTGTGCTCATGCTTGTGCCAAACCTACAGGGTCTAAACGTAAAAGTTGATCACCTTTTTCCTAGATTTACATAAAATTAACAGCTCATCTTTGGAAGATTTTACAACAACATAAGCTATCATTCATTCCTTAGTAGCTTAATAATCTACCTGTACTTGAGACTTAACACTGATGCCAACATATAAAAACTAACAAAGGAAGTAATATCCCTAAACTCCATATTAAACATATTCACAGCAAAAACTGAAGTGTCCTGCTTGATACTCTGTACCACCCCATCTAATTTTTTAAAATCCCTGCAATGTCACAAGTTCCTGAGGTGTTTAATTCAGCATTCTTTAAGTTGTAAGTAATTCCAATGCGAATTTGAGTCTAAACTCTTGCTTTTTAGACATGTATGGGGCAACTTAAAAAACAAGAAGCAGGTACTGTAGAAGATGACAGAAGAGGTCTACTGCTTTGATGCTTACCATCAGTTAAGGGACTACTGCTCTTGAATGACCTCCAAGTTGCTCTACAGCCACAATTCTACCAGTGAATGGCGGCTGTACACAAAACTCAGGTTCTGTCTGAATCCAAATTAACCTTCCAGCGTACATGAAGCCCTCCGAAATCACAGTCTGTCTGACTGCTGCTGAAGGGCAAATCTAGTTATCAGAGCTGTTGAACAAGTAAGGTAAAGCGGCTGGGCTAAACAGTGCAAATATACCTGAGTCCTGACGATCTTGCTACTACTTCCTAGGAAGAAGAGCCAATACTGGCAGCAGCTGCAAGGAGCCCAAAGCTGGTACGGTGATGGTGATGAGAAGGGGAGAGAGGGTACTAGATACAAAATGTCTTGCGGTGGTTCTTTCACTGCCATTAACAACAGTTTTGCCTGAGTCCAGCAGAACAAGTACTGTTGTAGTGATGTGTGAGACACTGACACATTAAAGCCTTGTAATAAAACACATTTCTACCACATTTCTACAACATTTCATAGATAGAGATGCGACAAAATGGTCTATGTTTCTCAAGGAAGGATTAAGAGCTGACGTTTATAAAGGGAAAACTTCCATGGTTCAACTACAGTGAACATGCTGTATATCCATGTATTAGCCTTAAAGCAATTTATGTATGTATATATGCAGAGGTAAAATACAGTAAAACATTGCATGGTTCACTGTCACGCCTGTTGTTTATATTTGGGGTTACTATTATGTATCATTTCTTAAATACAATGTTCTTGGTTCTCTAGATGACACTATGACAAAGAAAACCCTCGGTAAGAGAATGAAACAAGCACCACTCTGGGAAATCAGGTGCAAACCTCCCACAGGGTCTGTTTGTTGATCGCTATGACAGCGTGGTCAGTTGATGTAACACAAGTATTTTACCGATAAAACATCCCTATTTTATGAAACATTTTTAGATCTGTCAGTACAAAAAGGCAGTTTTGGAGTTAGGGTAACAGCCTGAAGAAAAAGCCTGTCAAAGGTCTTGATCTTGCACAATCCACTAGCCCTGAAGTACCAAAGAACTTATGCTGTGCTTAACTTCCAGCATGCAAATAACCTACGTGACTTCTAAGGAAGATACATCGTCTGAAGCTCTGCCTCCCTTGTATGCCTGGCATCTTTCAGAAACAAAAGCAGAGAAGAAAAAAATAAGGATTCATTGTCCGTGTCATATGGAACAAAGCAACAAAAAGCCAAAAAAGGACATTTTTTCCCTTTGTTATACTCAGCCAGTCATTACCTGCACAGAGCGATGTAAATCCCTGTATGCAATTTAAACCCCTACCTCCTACAGCAGCTGGTGCTTGTGGTACCTGGTCTAGCATCTCTCACCCATGCAGTGAAAGCTCCACAACTTGGGGTCCTCCATGTGAGCTCCTCTTTTGCACCTCAGGCCTCTCTTTCCTAACTTTTTAATGAACTTCAGGGCTCAAGTTAATTCTTGAATATGGCCATACACCTCTGAAAACGGTGCTCGTGACTTATTCCAAAGAGTCCACCACTTTAATTGTAAAATGAATACAAATGTGAACCATTGCTTTCCCAGCCTTTACCTGAGGGACTAGAAAACAGCAATGGATAGGAACCGCTCTTGTTATCTTTTACAAATGCAAACAGCAATTTAACACCAGATACTCAAACCACAGGAAAGTAACTTCAAAACAATGCCCAAGTCTGCTGAAAGAATGTTTCTGGATTCACCAGAACTGCTCAACTTTTCCTGAGAAAGGACCAGACACAGCCACCCGCTCCCAACGCAAGCAGACTGGTTAGGCAGCAAACGCCACCACCAGCAACAGACCAAGTGAAAATCCAAAAGGCATCTTACATTTTGTGTGTTGATTTCCACACATACGTCCCCTGCGTGAGGTTAAAAAACATAAACATGGACACACAGCTCACAGTGCTTTTTCACTACTCTCTATATGGGGAATGACGCTGATCAGGCTTTGATGCCAGATGTACTCCCTAGAATCCCAGGTGCCACGATGCCAGGGGCACCAATAAATTCCGACAAAGGGAATTCCTCTGTTCACTTCAGCAAAACCTGGAAGGGAGCACAGTGAACTCACCTGACCTCCCCATGGCACTGTACCATGTCCTGTTGCCACCATTCAATGTATTACAAATCACATCCCATACATCTAAAAGTAAACAGCACTCAGGTGAGTTCCCAAAATCAGAAGACAGAGGCAACTGTTCACATGAGTATGAAAAACAAACAGGATTTGGCCAGGTTTTGGGAGGCAGGCAGATTTATGCACCTGAACATTGCACTCCTCTTCACATGCTGCATTCTAAAATTAAAACTCAGTGGCAACAAGTAATATGTAACTTTACAAGATAAATGAAAATAGCAAAGGGTATTTATTCTAAAACCAAAGCATCAAAACTAAGGGAATACACACTCAGCTCGTGGAAAGGGTGATGTCTGCCATGGCCACGTAAAAGGTGGTGTTTCCCTCATCACTGGATCAGGCTGAATCTGGACCTGAGACAAACTTATGTCCTTGGTCCTCATGTTTCCAACATAACAGCTCTCCTTGGGCAAATGGAAAACGCCAGAGAAAAAGGGTTCTGAAGAGAATGATCAAAACCATACTTGGTTTACTTGGTTGGATCCCAGGTTATGTTCAATTGATTTCTGAAGATATTTAAAAATATTATCTCTCACGAGGAACTTAAAATGAGAGAGAAGTTAAAACTAAAAGAGAGTAAAAACTTCTTAGCCCTATTCCCTGAACCCCCACAGACCAGGATCAATCCTAACAAGATCTGCACACAAGAGCCTCTACCTGAGCCTAATGAAGCCCGTATTTAACTGGCTTTGACTCAGGTCCAGAATTTCCTATAATTTAAAAGGGAGTTCCACCTGCAACAAACCTGCAGGATTGAGTTTAATATTCATGTTGTACAGAACAAAAACAAATGGGACTAATATATCCTCAACAGAAATTTACAAGATTTTCCTAGCTTAATAAATTTAGCCAGAGGGCAATTGCCCTTAAACACTCAATACATAAAAGGGGATCCTTGTTTCCATTAGCATGCAAATTCCTTACACATTTCATCAGAATTAAAGACATTCAATCTGACAAGTTTTTAAAAGCCTGGACTTCGTGGCTGCCCTTTTTCCTGTACGGTCATCCTCATGTGGCCACACAAACTCCTTGGCTGTCATTTCTGTCTTTTTTAAGATTAAATTAATTCATAGCACATACAAAGAAAATGAAACCCCAGCTATTTCTGTAAGATTCCCAGGTGCTTTCATCCTCCAGTTCTTCAGGTGGAGGTCTAATACATGTTTCCTCCTTTTCCAGCCCGTCTACATGGCACTGTGAGCTCGCCATTTAAAGATTAACGCACCATAGTGAAGTATTCTGCAGCCTCCACAGCTCTTTCAGTATTTCCTTTAAGCTCTTGCACACATATGTAAAAAAAAACAAATTAAAGATTATTTGCAGAGTTTGGCAATGAAAATGAGGTGTTGGTAACATTTTGAGCTGGCAATAAATTTTATTCGACTGTTTTATTACTTTGGGGCAAAGGCAACTGTTTCTTTTGGGGCATCTTTCAGCAGCACGAAACGAGGGTTTACATTTTAATGCAGGAATAACTTTGAAATAAATGCAGAATTTTGCAAATTGCAGAGTGTGTCACACATAAATACATGCCAAAACTCTGCCGCGGCTCTTTCTGCAACATCACCTTTCACATTTCTGAGAGAAATGAGCAAACTATAATAAATCTCACAAAACAAGGTCTGGCTCCTGAAGCACTAATCCATCTTTACATCTAGGAGAATGAAAACAAGTCCATGTACCCGAGCTCTGCAAGCAGAGGACAGCGTGCTCTGCAAGCAGAGGACAGCGTGCTCTGCGACGTCCAGTGTCAGCCCCTGCGGAGCTGGGAAGATGGGAGGATGTAATGGCTGAGGCCCTGCAGCACTAACATGGCTACATGACTTCCAGCTGGCTCCGAGCACCGGCAGAGCGGGTAGGCATCTGCCTGGGAATGAGGCAGGGCTGGCTCACATCTGCTTGCAAATGCTGCAGGGACTTACAAAGCAGTGGACGCAGATTACTTTAAACCACAGAGCAAGTCAGCGACAAAACTGTTGAGCCTTCATTTGTCAGGAATTATCACTTCAGGTCTGTCCTGCTCTTACAACATTCCCTAAGATATCCCTTCTTTCTCACTTCAGAAAAATACTGGGTGAGGTGGATACTGTTCTAACACTTTCTAAGCCACATATGGATGGTTTTATTAGTGTAATTATTTTTATTTCAAGAATAAGCTCAGAGGCATCGAGGGCTGAAGAAGTTATTCCTCATTATTTTCTCTAATCCATCCCAAAGCCCATAATCATCCTGTTTACTTCTGTTTGGAGAAACAGCACAGAAACCTACACCACAGCTGATGGTCTTGAGCCTTTGTACAGCTGACTAAAGAGGCAACACTACACACCACACAAGGTCCACAAAATCAGCACAGTCTACAAAGGCGTTTTCGGGCTGTGATCAGCTTGCTTGTTCCAGTGACACACTACTATTTATTTCTTTGCAATTCCCATCTTTTTTTCCTTCTAACAGAAACAATTGCCCTTCTTTGTTCTTCTTCAGAGCTTCCATTTATCTTCGATTTAAATACATAGTCAAGGGAAAGACAGGGTTTTTTCACTGGGAAAGGTATGTAAACATACTGGACATCATTATAGATATACAATTTTTAGATGAACTATTGTGCCTATTGCACCACAGCCTTTTAATTGAAGTGTCACTGGCCTACCAATTATATCAATTGCTGTAGTGTGTACCACCTGTGTGGGAGTGAACACTTACCAGTGGCACTAGCCCACATGGCCAATATGCAATGGAATAGCAGGAATTACAAAATAAAGATTCCAAACTCAAGGAGTCAAGAGTGATTAAAATTGAACAGATACAGGGAACACATTAAGGAAACGTACGAACTTAAGACAGTCAAGATATGGCTGCATTAATTGCAAGCAGAAAAAGTAACATCATTAAACTGTCCAGATAAGTTAAGTGATTTCGGAACCAAGGCCCCAAATTACAAAATAACCCAGCTATTTCAGGTCATCAGTACACCTGAGAATCACTTGTTGACCGAAGTGTGACTTCTTGATGATTTTGAATTAGTATCCCAATGTCTAAATCCTGATAACATGGGATTTTAAGAAAAAAATGAGACTAGTTGACTGCATTAATGAGCACCCATGCAACAGACATTTATGCGGATGAACAAATGATGCAGGCCATGAGATGCTGCCTATCATTCCACACCAGATACAGAGCTAGTACAAGAACTACAGCCCTCCAGCTCTTCCTTATGATGCATTTTAGCTCGAGAGCCTCACCATCAACCCAGGTCTCCACTGCAGTAGGGTATTAGTGAAATAAAACTCCTAAGTTATTCCAGGAAGCTGACCTCTACTATTTTACACAGGATATTAAATAGACCCCAGCTGTCTCCACTTAGAAGTGACTTAGTTCGTATGTTTTATAAAGGTCCATTCAGCCACTTTCTGAGTTATCACAGAACTGAAGGGACTTTCTGTGAAGAAAAAGTCGAATGTGCTGGTGATTTCCCTTACCTACTTGTCATGCAGGCATGTCTTGGCTTTCAAAGAGCACAACTGGCATCTGTATGTTCTGAAATGAGAATCTGTGTCTGAATTATGAGAAGACTTGACTGGGAAACAACCGCCTCGAGTCCATTTGGAAGAAACATACACAGTAGAGCTTAGTTTTGGGGTTTTATCCTGAACAGAGGAAGACACAGTAGTCTTCATTTCCATGAATGCCTCTGTAGGCAAGCGCCTATGGCATATGACTATTGCTGTACATGCAGTACAGTCCATGTGATTTCATTCCCGAAGGCAGAGGAGTGACATGGATTTAGATTTTCCGAAGCACAAGAATACTTTCTCAGACTTTCGAGAGCGACAGTGATCAATATATTAGAAACACCATGGTAATCATGTCCCTTCTGTAAAGCTTCATCAAATTATCTCAAGAACTCAACAGTCTTTTAGAGAAGAGCTTCCATTTAAAAGCTGAGAAAATGCTATTGCAATATTCTTGTATAGAGGATGTGCTCTGGAACTGAGTGAATAATGCAATTTAAAGATGGCAATTTCATGCTTGAAAGAAGAAAGATCAAAGTGACCTTAAATTTTACAAGATTTGAACAATTTTTAAAGGGGTCAATCCTAAAAGGAGACACACACACTCCCATCATCTAACTATTCCCTGAAGCCTTTAAAAATACATATTTGTACTGCACACAAGAGGAAAAAAAGCCATCTGTTTCAAAAATTAGTTTGCTGCTCTTAAATATTGACATCCCCTGTTGAACTGCCTGCTGCAGCGGGCTCTGCACCAGTTAGGTTAAGCCATTAGATGTTTACTTTTCTGGGTATTGCCTGGGCTCTTTGCCACTCGCATCAGGCTTTACAATTTTCATTTACTCTTTCCAGACTACATTTAATAGAATTTACTATTTTATTATACTTAGGAGAGAGATGGCATTTCAGTTCCAAGTTCCAATTTTCAATGTCATGTAACTTTTTAAAAACAATTAGCTTTTGGGATGGATTTTTTTTTCCTGGCTTGCCCTCATTCCCTTTTAATTTTTTTCTTTTAACTTGAATAAAGAAAACTGTCCAAACATTTTTAAAGCACAGACTTTAAACTAATTGCAGCCGTACATGTTTTACAATCCCCATCCATGTTACAAAATAGTAGTTCTGAACTTCCTGCTATAACTGCAATAAAATCTAAAGATTTTCATGGGTTTTCTTTTCCACATGCACACACATGTATGTAACATGCATACCCAAACATCTTAACAGAGCAGATTATTTGCTTTACTAAATCGCATTGTCTTTGTGGTTCCATAATAAAAAAAGCTGTTTCAAACGCTGTAAATTGAGCCGTTAAAGACCTGGCTCCAACAGACAATCAACATCCAAATGAAGAGCAGAACCTGACAGCATTCCTGATTGATTTGAATTGTGCAGACTATTACCAGCAATGCGGGCTGACACGTTCTGAGGTTATGGAAAAATGAAACTTTAAATTAAATTCTAAGAGGCAATGGCGTTGTACCACCGCTTCCCAAGCACTCAGGGCTTGGATAATTCAGAGTGGAATACATGTTAGACACCAAAAATTTCCATTTCCTCGCAATTGTACAATCACAGCATTTGCTGGAGAAGAAATGTGAGGCAATGAGAATACGTGTAGCATCAGAGTTTTGTCAATAATGAGATCATTAGCCCACTTAGCAGCAAATCCTGGATGAGACCAGGATGGCAGAGTGAACGGGAATGAGAAAATATACAAGAGAAACTGCATCTGAGGAAGCTTTGAAAGGTGCCTTAAACCACTCACAGGCTGTGTAACTGGCCCTCTCCAACACACATTCAACACTCTTCTTCTTGTAAAAGGTTAAGTGAGTTTTGACCAAAATGGCTTCTGCTTCAGTTTAAAGTTGGATACAGGGTAACCAGGGAATGCCCACCCATTCCAGCTACTCCCTGTTCCCCTTAGTACTTCAATGCCAAGTGCAAACTAGAAGCAGATTGTCTGAAGTCAGTACATTTCACACACCCTGCTATTAGGAAAAGCACATAATTTTTTGCCAACTGATAAAAATTGTGTCTTGCACAAACCTTTAACATCAATCCATACACTTAGGTAAAAAAAATAAGCTGCCCTATAATACTGATTCCTTATTTGATCTTTCTCATAGTTCAAGTGCCCTCTGATTTCAATAGCAGCTTTTTGTTCCCCCACCCCACCAAGTAATTTCCTATTTGCTTTTGTAACTTTTCTTATTTGCTGGACAAACTCCCTGCTAGTGTTTCCACTTTCCACCTTCAAAAGCGAACCATACTGACTGGCATTAATCTCATCCAGCTGTAGCAGGCTATAGCTGGGTGTCCACTCTGCATCAGCCATCTGGGCTCTCTCTTCAGGCAACAAGAGAGAAGCAGGGGTTTCCAGAGGGCAATTCATTCTGCTCCAGGGTGGCCACGGAGGGTGAGTGGGATGAATTATTCTCAGAAAGCTCATCCTCTCTCTGCACTGATGATGGGGAGACCATGAATGACTTGCATGGAGTATACTTTTAATATTCAGATGGTTAAAGTTAGATGTCTGCTCACAATTATCATACATAGCTGGTTTATTTTTCTATGCATGACTATGGGTACCTTATGTGCATCCATCATGATACCCTGGTGCAGAATCATTTAAGGGATAGAGAAAGTTTGGTGTTTCCCTTTGACATCCCCCACCCCTCTGGAGAGTTTGAGAAACCAGAAGTGTTTAAATTGTCCTGCTGTATTTAGCACCCAGGAAGAGGCTACAGATCCAAACCAGCAGGTAGGATTTCCAATGACTCAAAAGAGCATCACACCAGGGAAGGTGTATGACCCAAGTGACAAAATGTGCTGCTACAAATCTCTATTTAAGTACCTCCAAGTTAAATATAAGCATTTTCATGTCCTTCGTCCTGACTGTTCCAACTTTTATTACCTCCTGTTTCTTAGTCTCTCTTTTCTAAAGTCTATTGTTACTACACCAAGCTTGGGAACCATCCCTCTCCTAAAAATACCAGATTTAATTATGGTGGCCATTACGACTGTGTGTCTTGACTGTAAGAATTTCTTAATCCAGCTATTGCAAGTTACTTCAGGCTATGCAGAGAGTGATCTCTCTTCCAGTAATCCAAGAACAGCTGCTTCATTGACGGTGTCTGTAAGTTATGTCTTTAAACCTTGTCTGATTTGCCCACTTTATTATGAGCAGTGGTTGGAATTGTTCTTTATTATTGTTTTATTAAGTTTAGTCAACTGTTCAGCATCTTCCAGAACTATAGGCTCAATATCCTTTCACCAATCTAGAGTATGGCAGAATATTCAGATGTGCTTTTTATGACTTATGCTTTGTTTCTGCAGAATGGTCTCAGCGTCAGCTTCTCAGTCTGAAATGTATTTTCTTACAGACATCACAATATCCTATTGATTTGAGACATTACACTACACTTAAAATGTCTTCTAAAGAGACTCCCTCATCAGTATTATTCACCTATTTAGGTTTTATCTATAGTCACAAATACCTTTCATTTTTAGTCAAATGAGTTACCTGACTCTTCCATGCAACTCTGAACTATTCTTCTGTTGTACTGTCACAGTTTTCGGTTTCAGTCTCATTTCTGTTTGTGTTTTTATCACTGCTCCATTAATATTTGCTTTTGAAATAAATGACAACTCTAAAAGATGTTTTAATCTCACCAAATAAAATTAAAATTTAATAAAATTTCCTGATTTCTGAAGTAGAGAAAGGCATGAATAATAAGCAGCATAGAATTAAGTAACGCCATTTGACTCTTCCTTTGTTTTTTAAATGTTCTTACAAACATAGAGGCAATGTGATGAACGGGATTCCGTGCAATGAAGAGATACAGGTGCTCAGTTCTGCAGAAGTACTAACTTGTCTAGGCCCTTACAAGACTGCCAAATCTTTTAAGCTCGATGAGATATGTAATTCTGATTTTCAGACTACAGTCATTGATTCAAACCTGTCTGGATCTGGGTATTAGTGCTTTGATCAAAACTCGTTGCTCAGCATTCTATAAAAAAAGAGATGAACACTAAGGCAACAACTTGATGAGAGATGTCTGTGAGAAAACCACAACGATCAGTGGTAGGCCTATCTCCATTAACAATCTAGAAGGTTATCTAAGGATAAACAACATACTAATTAGAAGTGCAGATGCTGCTCAATCTCTAGGTTATAAAGATCACAGACACAAACAAAGTATGCTGTTAGATAAAATTAGCAAAATGAGATTCACCTTATAACCTACTTCCTAGTAGAAAAAAATAATACAGGTCATTAATGTTTACCACCCTGAAGATACCTGGAAATCAATAATAAAGGTTCCAGCACTGTGCTAGTGAATAACAAGCGAGACATAAATTTTAAATGCTGTACAGCATTCAGGAAGTCTCCAATTGTAGCTATAGAAGCATTTTCTCTTGAAGCAGGGAGATGCACATAGCACTGAGGTGACCATGTTTGTGATGTGACCTGGAGTCTGGGGGTAAGCACAGCGCTGTACAAACTGCCTAGGTGACAACAAGGGATAAACATCAAATATAACAGAGGGTACATACTAAGGTAGGGGGATGCTAATGGGGAACATAATTAGGAGGCATGAAATGGGTCAACAGAAACTGCCTATCTCACTGAAAAATATTCTAATTAAAGAACTATTTTTATATTTTTATAGCCCAGAACTCAGTAGTTGCAGCATCTGAAAATCTGAACGGTAAAGACATACAAAGGTGTGTGCCTGATGGGACACACTGCCTTTCCTAATGCATTTTTATTCATCTGAACATTAGGAGTTTATGGTTTGAACAACTAGAGCTGTTTGAATCAGTGTAGCTCTACGGACTTTAACTTCACCAGCAGAAACTCAAGCCTTACACTTACAACTTGCTTTTTGGATTAGCTGGAAGATGTGGATCCAATTCCTCTGTCAGTGGCGAGTGTCAGGCCGCTCACACAGATGAACAGTTAACTGAGCATACTGGTTTTCAGAACATAATACAAAAATAACCAGAAGATCTTCCTTCAACAGTAATTTTCTGGTTAAAATATCGTATATATGATGATCCACTACAGCAAAGTCAGAGCACCTAAAGAACAGAACCATCTTTTCAGGAGAATACCATCTGACTGTGATTTACTGAAGTTCTGACGTTTATTAGGACACACACCAATACCCTAGACAGCCGCAAGAGTTTTTCTAGGAAAATAATTTGATCACCACTGAGGGCAACTGAAAAGCATAAATATGACGTAATACTGTAAATCTGAAGAATCTAACTTAATCTTTAATATGCAACATAACCCCCTATCACAATATATTTGTGTGATGAGGAAAGGGGTAGAAAGTCAAAGCTAGGAGAAGGACAGAATGTGGGAATCTCACCAAGACTTACTGGAAGTGATACAATTTTTACAGTGATACAGTATATCTATGAAAACCCCACCATATATCTATTTACACTGGGGTTTAATACAACTTTATTCAAAATGCCGTTTCTAGGGATATCTGAGTTTGTTGTAAATAAAAACAACCTTTCGTATCCTAATGCTTTTAACATTACGTTAAAATAAGAAAGTATGATTATGTATTTCTATGCATTAAAGGTTTCCAGTTTTCTGTAGGAACACTCGCAAGGATTCCAATTCCTTGTCATAATGAGTGGAAGTTAAATGTGACATTCAATGGCTCCCCAGCCCTCCCTTTTTATGGGGAAGGAGCAGAATGGGCAAAGTCCTCTAAGGTTGTTTCACTCTGGCAGTAGCTGTGTGTCCAAACGAGTCCTCCCCCAAACATCTAAGCACAGTCAGTACATTCCCAACTCCTCCTGCCAAGTTAAAATGAAAACGGTCTTAGTTCAGAAATGATTGAGGTGGTTTGCTCTAATCAAATTAAACCAGCCAAATGTTCTTTTCAAAGGTAACTGTCTACTCTGCAGCTGTATGCAAAATACCACATCAAATGTGGAAAAAAAAAGTGATAGAATTCTATCCTTACAGTAGAGCACTGGCTCCACAGATGAACAGAAACAAAAGCACCAGTGCAGCTAGGAACTACACTCACTGAAAGCTCCTGGAAATATGCTAAGTTAAGAAACAGTGAACAAAGTACTGAAATTTCCAGTTTATAATTAATTGATTTCAGGGAAAAGGGAATTCTCTGACATTGTTAAACAGCAACAGACACCTTCAGTTATTTGTCTCTGACCACACTTTGATATTAAAAGCCTAGCCAAAGCTTCACATAAAAGAGAGAAAAAAAAACACACAGGCTTTTCCATTCTATTTCTCACTTCCTTTCCCTGTTTCTATCAAAATATGTAACATTCTGCACTGACTAATGTTGCAGAAGTCCAAACTCAACAGGTTTCATTTAAACTCAGTACGATTCATCTGTACTAGAATCAAGATTCTGATCACTAAATATGGGAAATCCCTACAAACATGAATTCATATATGAGTTGGTTTTTTACTTTCTTTTCCTAAAGAAAAGAAATCACCATTAATGACAAGGCAGAGCAATAACTAGTCAGTGTTAGCAGTGATAACTAGTCAGTATTAGCAGTGATAACTAGTCAGTATTAGCAGTGATAACTGGTCAGTGTTAGCAGTGATAACTGGTCAGTGTTAGCAGTGATAACTAGTCAGTGTTAGCAGTGA
>NDXB01014815.1:0-22620 GCA_002631895.1 Agapornis roseicollis
GATATAAGGAAGAAATTCTTTCCTGTTAGGGTGGTGAGGCACTGGAATAGGTTGCCCAGGGAACTTGTGAATGCTCCGTCCCGGGCAGTGTTCGAGGTTGGGTTGGAGGAAGCCTTGGGTGGCGTGGTTTAGTGTGAGGTGTCTTCATCCCCAGCCTGACTTTGGCATTCAGGCTTCCATCAACTGCCTGTTCCCATCCCCTTTGTATTTTCTGATAAAGCATCACATTAAGCGTGTATGAACACACAATTGCAGTGGCCACTTGCCTCTTTTGGGGAAGTGGGTGTTGTGGAAGCTTCTGTGGTTAGGATTCAGGGTCACCAGGGAGGAGGAAATGAGATGAGAAAGTGTGCTGTCAGGAAGAGCAGGCTTTCAGAAAAGTCGTAGCGGAAACTGAGGCACTGGTAAATATTGGTACCCTCAGGGTTACTGACATCTAAGGTATTATCCTGAAAAAAAAATCTTATTTTTTGATCTTAAATGGTTAAAAGGAAGGATTTTCCTGGCTCCTGTAATGCTTTTGGGATCTAGTCTTTGGATCTTACCTCTACTTATATGAACCTGAATATCTTAGAAAGTTTGCCTAAGATCTAAGTTAAGTAGGATATTTCTGTGCAAGGTCAACTTAAGGTGGTGAAGCCAAGGGCAGGCAGCATTATAAACCCAAGTGTGGGATTGTGTATCTTGGGCTAGAGATGGCAATCATTTATTCTGTTTTTCAGTAACATAGATTGCAACAAGGTTTTGTTCTGTAATTGTACCTTTAGAGATAATCAGTACCTAATAAATACTACCATTTGAAAAGTGCTAAAAAAAGCACAGTTAGTCATATGCTGATTGCATAAGTATAGTGTTGTCATCCTTTATTATAGTATCTTTAAATCTCTATGTGAAGGGTTTCTGTCATAATTTGCTATTGTATCTAGTTTGATACTGGTAAACTTTCTGTAAAATGATTTATGATGTCATGTGCCATCTGCTATGACTTTTGTTAAAATTAATTTATCCTGCCTAGATATGGTTAACATTTTCAGTATGAAGCTTGTTTATGGAGTCTTTTCTTTCAGCAAGAGGCAGGTGGTGCTTCAAAAACTCAGGGAATGGATTTCAGACAGTTTGGATCTGTCTTTTTAGAGGACTGGGGGATCTAGTTGTAAAATATAGCATTGACTTGCCATTTCATGAACAAATAGTTCTCTAGAAACAGATCCTGATCACTTATTTTTGATTTTCTTTGAAGCATGACAAATTCTTAAGCTTAAAGATATAAACTAGGCTACAGTAATATGGGGAAACAGCAAGTGTTTCCACACAGTGCGATTATGCAGGATAGAAAAGAGGATTAAATACTGTACTGATATTGTAGCTGTATAAGGCAGCACATATATATGTGCAGTAAGGAAGTGTATGTGTGCAGCAAGCAGTGCGTCTGAAGAAGCAGAGCTGCCTCAGGAGCTCAGCAGAGGCAGCAGGACAACTCTGCGATTGTGGCATGCCCTGAAGAGGGTCCTAAACCGGCAGGTGACAACAGCAAAGGGAAATAATGTGCTTGCTGGGCTGAGAAGCCATTTGGCACAGCAGCAGATTGCTACCACGTGTTATGGACTTCTGTGGTAGATATGGTGGTTTTAGTTATTTTTGTCATTCCTATTAGTTCTTGTCAAAACAATTGTTAGAAGGCACCAGGAAAGTGGTTGAAGTAAATTAATTTTTTTTTTTTTTTTTTTTTTTTGGTAATAAAAAATTTTTTTTTTTTTTGGTTTTATANCTGACTCAGAGACAATCACTTGGGAAACACTCTTTATTGCTGTGGAGTATTAAGACTATTTGAATAAAAGCCTACCAGTTTCTCTTCCTCCTTTTTTTTTTTTTTTTTTTTTTTTTGGCAATATAAACATTTGTTTTACTCAGGATTTAATAAAATAGTGTCTTAATTCTTTCCGCCATGTCTCTTTCAGTCTGCTAGTAAGACTAAGTTGTGCTTGTCGTGGTTTTGTTAGTGTTGTTTTGTAAATAAAAAGCAGAAGGAAATGCCCATTGCACAAAGCAAAATGCATGTAAAATACAGGGAGCTATTTTGTTTACTACATGGTTAGCCATTCTTTATTTTTTTTTGTTAACTAATATTTTTTTTCCATATTTCTTTCCATAGATCAACCAGAAGAAATTTAGTCTTGAGATGTGTAAGTCCCAACAGCCTTGTGTAGATCATTTTGAACCCCTCTACCAGAAGCTCTCAAATCTGACCGGGGATGTAAAACTTTGTCTGAAGAAGGGAAGAGGTAAAATAAAACCTCCAAGCAACTTTATATATAAACCCTCAAATTCTACTACAGTTAGAAATAGCTCTTTAGAAATTTAAGACAATTGAATATATAGTTTACCCCCACACTTTAAAAATGTAATAAAAATTATATAGGAATCATGTCATTCCTTTTGCTTGGATAAAGAAGTTAGGAAAAGTTAGAAAAGAGGTTGAAGAAAAAGGGTAGTTTTCACAGTGGAGCCACTAGTGCAGTACTGCAGGGATCTTCACTATGTTACATACTTGTAAGTGAGCTGGAAAAAGATGTGATTGGCAAAGAGAAAAAGTTTATTGATGTTACTAAATCAGGGTATTAAAAATAAATAATAAATTGGGACTGTCTGTAAGAACTGCAGAAGGGCTTCATGGGACTCGGTGACTGGCTGGTAAAATGGCAGATACAGGTCAGCTTCTATAAATGGAAAACAATACAGACTGCTAACTTCACATATAAAATTGTGGGTTGTCTTCCCAATTTCCATTCAGGAAAAGATCTGAGAGTTATAATAGAGGGTATTAGGTGTGATAGGGAGAGAGGTAATGAGCAATCAGAAAACATCACCATGAGAAACAAATCTCAGAATGCCCTCAGACTATAGAGACTCCTCTAGTACTCCCATCTGAAGACTTTATGTAGCAGAATACAAAAAGATTCATGGCAAGGCAGCAAACATGATCACATATTCCCAAACAGCTTCTATACAAGGAATGCAGGTTGCAGAATAACCTAGGACTTATGTTTTATTTTTAGTTCTTACTAAAGTTCTTACTTTTTATTTTTAGTTCTTATTCTTTATCCATTGTCAGAAGACTGAAGCATTTCCTATTAACAATATTCTGAGATGGAAGAGATGTAATTACAAAATACATTTTCTCCAGTGACAAGTTAGGAATAGGGTGTTTCTTCAGACAAACCAAGAAACCACAGTAGTTTAAACAGGGAAGGTGAGAGAAAGGCTTTGTACGGCTTTAATGGGTAAAGCAGAAACTTGTTAAAGCTGATGTGGGAATAAAGACTGGCAATGCAGAGGGGGGAGGGATGGAGGAGGATGATTAGTAAAGTTTTCCACTGTCTTCACTGGAAAAAAAAGGAAAGTATTATACTGTGTCAGTCACCATTACACAGATGAGGTGAAACATCTCTTAGAGAAAATTATTCCCTCCATTAGCCACAGAGGTTCATGTTTGGCTTAGACCAGAAACCTCTTTCAGAGAGATGTTAGCTGGAATTAAACACACCTTCATTGACACTGGCCTATGAAAACAATGGCAGGTGTTCTGATTGACTCCTGAGTCACTTCAACTACTTCAACAGTTATTTTTGCAGGCAGAAAAATCTATCAAATCCTCATTTGATTTGACATTTGGCTCTATTCTTTTTTCCTTCCATTTTTTTTCTCCAGCTTTGAAGAGTGTCATTCTTTGACTCCTGGCTTGCAACGCAAATTTGCTTAAAAATGGCACTTGTCACCTTAGTAAGTCAGATAAGTATTACTCCTGAGTACCTAAGCTGAATAATTTACTGAAAGCAAGATGAGTGCTTCTATATCATGCTTTGGAGGTGTACTAATTGTCATGCAGATAGGTGCCAAAGGTTCATTAGTTAAGCAAAGAATCTAGTTGGAAACTTTTCAGTATCTCATGAAAATCACTGGCACTTCCATTTGAGCCAATGACTTATTTCTCACATCCTTGCTCCATTCAGATTTAAGCTAATCATCCTAGATACATAGTCAGGGATGCAGAGAAGAAACCAGTTTCAGCCACACCAGCCCCAGTGGAAGATTTGTTTACAGACGTGTAACTGTTTTCCAGTACCTAAAAGGGCTTACAAGAAATCTGTAGAGGGACTTTTTTACAAGGGCATGTAGCGATAGAACAAGGGGAATGGCTTTAAACTGACAGAGGGGAGATTTAGATTAGATATTAGGAAGAAGTTCTTCATTATGAGGGTGGTGAGACACTGGCACAGGTTGCTCAGAGAAGCTGTGGCTGCCCCATCCCTGGCAGTGTTCAAGGTCAGGTTGGACAGGGCTTTGAGTAACCTGGTCTTGCAGAAGGTGTCCCTGTCCATGGCAGGGGATTGGAACTGGATGATCTTTAAGGTCACTTCCAACCCAAAACGTTCTATCACCTATGTCAGCAGATTATTATTTGCAGCTTTGAAACAATTGACATACATTTTGTCAAAAACCAGTTTTGGCCTTACTTAGCCTGTAAGTCTTTGTCTCTAAATTTGGCAAACAGTTACATAGTCACAAAGGCCAATTCCAGGATAACCACAGGTCTGGTGTTACTCCTTTTTTGTATGGGATTTTAGCCATTACCAGAATAAGGCTTTCTGACAGAACTGGAAAATTTGGGCTGCTGTTAAGTCCCACACTCAAAACATGAAGCCTGAACAGGAAATCTGGCTCTTGCCTCCCTCCCATGTGCTGGCTTTGCATCTCACACCTCATGGAAAAAAAATGTGAAGGTTGTAGGCACCTGGACTCTACCACTGGTGCTTGTCAAAGGCAGGACTGTTTTACCATCCTGGCTGTCTTCATCTACTGATGTCCTTTTCTATTTCAAACACTGGTGTCAGTTTTCTGGGGCTTTCTGTATTTACATTGCCTTCTCTCAGGTCTTTCAGAGGGGAAGCTGCCTGAGAAAAGCTGTGGTGTATAAACTGCAGCTTCTAGTTTTTTTCCCTACTGAAAAAAAGGGAAAACTTTCAAATACCTGCATAATTAAGCTAAATATCAAAGCCTTGGTTAGAGTTTGGGGAGAAAGGGGAAAATACTACAGGGTGTCTAGAAGGGGAGGAAAAAAAATCTCTGCAGCTAGTCTGTAGATATACCTGGATCTAATGCTCTGGGACTGTGTTTGGGTGCCACAAAGGAAGGTAGTGCCAGGCAGTGGTACAGACAGTTAGCATCTTAGAGGAAATCACACTACAAGGGAAACACGATTTGATGAGTGGCTTTGCCAAGGTCATCCCTGAAAGCAGAGCAGCTGCTGCAGTATGAGATTCATGACTTGCATCACATTGTTACTGCACCTGGTTCACATGGCTCCCTTCAGCAAGGCATGAAGATATGTGCTTCAAGTTTCATTTATTTCAGTGTGGGTGATTCACTTACTTAACGGTGTTTTGTGTACTTTTTTCATCAGCACATATATAATCTGCAGCGACAGCAATAGCAGCAGGTGTAGTATATTCAGACCCTGACTGTGTGCAGACCACTAAGCAATATTTACTAAGCAATATTTACATTAACCATGCAATTTTCACCCAGGTAAGAATATTGCTTTTGTTGCTATTACTCTATTGCTATTTGCCATTTTTAACAGACTGAGTATTCACTTGTGTGATATTGCACATACTAAATGGAGCCCTTTTTTAACTATAAAATGTGTGGAAATATTATGAATTGGTGTTGCATACATCTGCGTGTGTCTGCTTTTGAACGCTATCAGAAAAAGAACTAAGTAGCAATGGTGCTGGAATGAGCAGCTAACGATGCTATGAACATCGTTTTGCACTAGGCGTCTCCCTTAGCGTATTTATTCGAGAGCTCTATAGTGCCACAGTCAAGTATAGGTAAGAACAGCTAGATGCACTTGTACAACGGAGCTGTAAACTTGCTATATGCACTGAGGAAACATCCAACATGTTTTGGAATAAATTATTGAAATTGTGTATTCGGTGCAACACAAAACAGTGGAGACAAATATTGCTACAAAAGACCTAGCAGCACCTACAATTTAGTCTGTAAGCATCAGTTAACTCAGCTCCCATTCCTGCAAGCAGCCAAGTTTATGTTTTCCTTTAGGGGTACTAAGACCCAATAGTAAATATTTCAACTTCTTTCTGCCAAAACTACATACAAGATGATCACAGCATGCACTAAAGTGGGGCTGAAAGATGGTGCTGGCTTAAGTTCTGTAACTGAAGGATGAAGAAATTAATAATCCTCTGCTCTTTTGGTCCTTAAAAGTTTACAAAAGGCTCTTGGTTTTTCATTGCTTATTGGTGAAAACTCACTCTGAAATAGAGTTCTGAAACAAATGAAACAGAATATGAAAAAAATGAAACAGTGTTAGGATATTGCCAAGGGCTGGTTCCACATTTCCATATCCAAAATCCCAGATAGTGGTCTGAATGACAGACATGCTGAATCTTCTTCACCTGTACAGCTCACATATTCAATGTGTGCACAGTAACTCTGATCTATTGCACGTGTGAATTCACTGTATAATGCATTCAAGCAGGTCTAGGTGTCAGGTTCCAGGCAATGAGCTGCTGTTTCACCCAGAGTGTGTACGGCTCCACGGTGTCATTGCACATAGTGCTTTGTCAGCAGGGAACTAAATCAAGATGAAAATCGTCACCTGCTGAAAAGGGACTGACTTGGATAAGGGAACATTCTCATTGCATACTGCAATTTTTGTATTTTCAAGATTTATCTAACATCTTTCTTCCCCCTCAGTGTTTTTTCTCCCCCTGTATTTCTCATGGGTAGTTAAATTACTTCGTTTGTGGGAAGCAAAAGGGCTATGGTGGCTATGAGGGGGCAGCTGATGGATAGTGAATGCAAATGAAGTAGCAGAGCACTCCAGGAGGTAGACCTGGCAAAGCCTAAATGTCATAGCCAGAAGAGGAGATTGTGTGTGATTAGTGTCACTGCTCAGCTAAGAGAAAACTCTTCATGAAAGAAGGGGAAGGGAATACTGAAATGGGAGGTTTGGAATAGCTTTGTGGTGATACTTGCGCTCTAGTCAATTTTGGGGCAAAAAAGTAGGGGGGATTAGATATAAGTAGACCCGGGATAGGAGAAAGATCAGTGGGAGAAGTACCTCTGAGTAACTCTCATCTGAGTTGAACCCATCCTTACATACCAAATTTTTCATGGCTACCTTAAGATACCCAGGATACTTTCCACACTGTTTCTCATCTTAGCCAGGCATCTTGCCTTACCAAACAAAAACCTGCTACTAGAGAAGTGGCTTGTCCTCCCAGCAAGAAAAGTAACTTGTTTAAAGAAAAATAATGTTCTCCATTCCTGGTGAAGTTTTCATGCATGTGCAAAAAATCCTAAGTGCTTTCCCCTTTCTGTAGCACTGCACTGGCTACTCTCTGTATTTCAGAAGTTATACTTTGTCTTTAAAATTTCTTTCAACAGAGATGTTTGAGAAGTGAATCCTGGGAGACAGTTTTTAATTGCACTGGTTTACAAGCTAATCCCAGGCTCCCAACTGGATTATTAAAAGTGCAATAGTTGGTCTGGTTTGGGATGTCAAAATGAAAAGGTTGGGCAAGATTTACAGCTTCAGGCTTAACACTGAGTTTTCCTTGAAATAAATGTAAATTTGTAGGTCTACAAAACATGCCTACCTTGAAGAAACATTCTGAGAACTGCTGATGGAGATGAACTGTAGTATGACTAATGAAGAAACTCTCCATAGCACTGGGATGTGTTTGGGTATCAATTTTTGCATACAGAACCCAGCTTCACCAAAGCTTCAGAGAGGAAGGAAGGAGGGAGTGAGTGAAGAGGTATTCATCTACCCTATCAGCTCTTACGGTTTTGCTAAAAGTAACTGCAACTGCTGAATCATGCAATTGCTGAATCATGCAATTTCCTTTTGGTCAGATGAGTTGATAAGAGTGAAACTAACTGTAAGAAAGTAAACTAAAAGCAGATTGGAGATTAAATCCCATGGGATTATTTTCTCCTGGATTTTGGCTCTTCCTTATAGATCTGCTTCTGTAACCTTCTTACTTAATGCTATATAGATGCAGGCTTCTAGATTTCAGAACTGGCCAATTTTTGTTATGACTCTTGGTATCACAAATTCCTATGTTGGCTTTAATTTCTGTGCATCTCTGTAACAAAAATCAGAAGCAGCTGTTCATCTTTCTGACTGCAGATATTGTAAAATGCACGCATGCTAGGCCAGTGTTACGGATGGTAGTATATAGCTCTGCTATTAGTATTTACAGACTGAAGCTTTTTGTAGTCTGCCCCTGTCTACACCACAATCAAAGCATTTTGCCAACAATACCTGTGCTGAGCTCCTAAATTTTTTAGGATGGTTCAGAACAGGCATCTGTTAGCAACAGAAACTTTCTTACAATCCACATCACATGTAAGGCCTGTTAGTCGTGATCTATGTGTGTAGAGCTTTTAGACTAGAGAATTCAAACACTAGGGGCTGGATATTTATTTATTTATAAGGAAGCTGTGTATGAGTGAAGCAGCAAAAAATTCTGAAAGACATTTCTTACTTCAAGCTAGTAGTTTAGTCTGTTTAGTCAGTGGCTCTGCCAATAAACCTTTTACGAGATGCCTCATCGTGTTTTAAGATATATGTCAGAGATGGGTGGAATGAATGGCATTCGAGGGATGCCTCTAACCCTCTGCTGACTGTGGAAACATTCAGTATAGACTCCACAGCTTGCTTTCACACAGCTGAAGGTAGAGGCAATAAATCCATCTATCTAAAGCTTTCTGGTAGTTCAGGCTGCATTCACTTCATGGATAAGCAGGGTGAGCTTGGGTCTGCTTGCAAGGCTGTTTGAAAACATCCCCAGTTCATCCTGGCCTTCTCACAACTAAGCACAATGAGCTCTGTCTTATCAGATATGTATGGCAGTAGGAAGCACATTCTTACAAATTGACCTACAGTATCCTCTGGGTCTGAAGCTTGTTTTATTGAATGTTGGTTATGGAAATGGTCTCACTAATGCTTATGCATTACTAACTGATAATCTTCTGCTTATATGTGGAAGAATATCCTTAGCTCTTCTAAACACAGTTCTGCATTAGGAGATTGTTTGGTTAGTTTTCTTTTATTATCCAATTGTCAGAAAGATTCAGAAAGAATTGCTACTTTCTGAAACAGTGTCTCATCCTGTGATAAAGTACATCTTCTATGAGCATAGTAACTATTTTAAATTCTGAAATTATGCTTTAAGTCGTGTATGGTTTGAAACACAGGCAAAACCACACCCCTTCTTCTTTAGCTGGTTTTTTTTTTCCTCCTTAATTCTAAGAATCTTCTTTTCTCATGAGATTTTAAATTTATTTAAGTATTGAAATTCCTAAAGTTAGTAGATGAATAAACACTTCTCCTGCAAAGGAGGTATATAATATCATGTCTTCTGCAAGAGTTCCAAAATGTTGCAAAGTCAGACTGGAAGCTTGGCTGTGACAAATAGATACCGAAGATATAATGTATAGGACTGACAGGTCTGCAGTACTATTTACTAGGGAACTGCAGGTAGATTTTTATGTAATTTCTTGCACTCATGTGCATTCATTGACCTTTCATGTATGATTTGCTGCTTTTCACTTTATCAAGGGCTATAAAATTCTTCAATCCCCTATAAAGTGCCAGTGAGATCAAATACCACAAACTGAAAATCTATGGGCAGCACAGCACAGCCGTAACTTCAGTGCACAAATGCCACAAACCCTGAATCTCTATTACTAGATCTTAGCACTGGATCTTTGGCATAAGTGAACATGATACATGAGCTTGTAAAACTCACATGGCATCCCTTTGGTTCTTGTAATAGAGACAGAAAAGACTTCTTAGATGTCCCACCTCAGTTTGCTGCCAGTGCAGAGAAACGTGAGGGTGTTCTAAGGGTAAATGCAAGCAATACACTCACTAAGCTGACTGAAGGAATATCAGTTCAGTGTGGTGAAACAGAAAATTCCAGGAGACCAATTAGTTAAAATGTGAAGCACAAGTACCTGCAGGTCTGTGAAGGTTTCTTCCTCTCTCCACCTGAAGTTCATTGACAGTTGTATTTCATTTATATTTTTCTTTGACCTTATTTTTAAATGTTGGCAAAGACTAGAATGTTAATTTTAGTATGTATAAATAATTTATTGAATCATAAGATATGAAAATGGATTTTATATGCTTCTCTATATGAATGATATTCTATTATTGAAATTTATTAATCAGCACATTCCACTCCATCAAATCTAAATTATTTGAGGAAGAGGAGGAGAGGAGGGGGAGAGATGGTTTGGAAAAATGCAGTGCAGTGGGCTGACTAAATCTGAATAGTTGGCATCTGAAAATGCAGCTTTCAGTGTAATCCAAATCATACTGATAAAACACAGAACAGTTGTATGTAGTCATAATAACAATTTATATACTGTCAATATTAATAGCAGTGTCTGAGAATACAGCTTTAAAATAGGTACTTACAATTTTATTAAGTATAAAAAGACACCGTGCAGAGCACAATACAATATATTTCATCTTTAATTCTGGTAGTTCTCAAACCCAACTATCTTAATTGATATTGTCACCAATAGATCACTGGATAGAATCACTTCTCTATATAAAATGAGGCTTCTCTGGATGAATTCATGCTGTTTAGTTTTAAAAATACAGTTCTTTCCCTTCAATGGCTACTTACACTAATCAAACACTGTCAAAACTGTTGGCCAGCCTGCATTTAGTTTCCAACAATATGCTACAATACTGCCAATTTCCCGTTTTGCTTTGCCTTGCTCCATTTGAGAACAGATCATTTTAGTCAGAAACAATTGTTTCTGATTTGCTCCAAGTTCACAATCAGAACATGGGTTCAGACCATTTCTACATTCCTCCCATTACTAAATTTCCATTGACATTATCTGGATTTTCCAACATGCAAGGACTGCAAAGTTCTCCCCTAAGCTCCTTTTCTCCCCCAGTCTTTTCTAATGAAGCACAGAAGGCATGCTGAAAGTTCTTATTTTCCTGTAATTCGGGGCTTCCATTTTTCTTATGTTCTTGAAAGTAGATGACATTTACAGCCTTCCAGCTTTGACTATTTTCTTTGGAAGAGCAGACATGTAAACTTAAGAACTTAGTTATATATTTTGTTTGTACATTCCAATTCCATCTGACTAAAAAAAAGAAGTCAGAACTCTAACTTCAAATTGATTTAAATGACAATGTGCAAGTCTTAAAAGAAACAACTTATATTTCCTCCTCTTTAAAGTATATTAACATTAGACTAAAAAATAAATTAAAGAATACAGAAAAGCTGAGATTATGCTACCACAATAATATCTGCCATACAAAGCTTGGTCTTTTGCTAACATTAGCTTACTACATTTGCAATGCATGCTAAGCAAAGACCCTACTTCTCTAACAGGTACATTCAGACAATATACATTTTATGGAATAAATATATAATATATCCAGTTATAGATTTCTGAATAGTTACTATAATAGATACAAGCAATACTTACGTTTAAAAATACATTCTAGGATTCCCTAACTTTACTACTAATAAAATTAAAGTTGACCTAAAACTTTGTCACTCTGTTGATGCATAATAAAATATATGGAAACACCAAGAGTAAAAAGCCAATTGCTTCTACAAATGGAATACTTTTATAAATATAGTAAATTGCTATTTCCAGAGGGAAAATTGAAAATTATAAACAGGAAGTTAGGTTAAAACTGCTCTACAATATATAGTACAAAGAGGCTATGAAGTGTGATATATGAGTTTGATGTCTGTGGCAAAATTTTGAGCTAATGTAGTTGTTCATTTCTGGAGATAACTGTAGAGTAAGATTCTGTCCCCCAAAGCAGCCAATCTTGATCTCCTTAAAATGAAACTTTCAGTGAGTAGAGAAAGCTGACTGGCCAATTTCTGAGAGTAAGGAGTGCAAGATTAGATCAAACATAATTATTTGGAAGCCCTGGACTTTTCTGTTTCACAGGGTTTACCTATCATGCTGTTTTCATTAGGAATAGGGTCACAGAAATAGTATGCATCTGCGACTGCCATGTGCTGAAAAACCTTATCATGAAGGTACCCTTCCTATGGCTGTCTTTAACTATGTTATTCTTGTACTGCACATTCTCCAGGTGAATTCTGTTTCATGTTCCTGCAGTTGTTTCCTTTTGCTGGAATACTGAAGTACAGCTCTGGTTGCTTGATTACTGAACTGTTGATCGAGGCTTTTTTTTTCTTGAGAATAGCCTAGAATTGAAAAAACAAATTTCTCAGAGCAAACTGCAGGAATTATGGAATTAATTTGCTGGCTCTGCCTGCCTGCCTTTCTTCCATTTCAGTTTTAAAGAAAAAATTGAAATCAGTAAAAATATCTTACCTGCTAATATTAAAAGCTTTAGGCAACCAAGAAAATTAAAAACTTCGTGAGCCTGTGCTGTTTGTATGTTTGTCTCCTGCAGTGGCCTTATTTTACATGAAAACCCAAAACTTACATCTTGAAATACTACTGTTTATACCTCCTGCCTGAGGACTGTGATGTAAGTCATTGGGACATGCTTCCTACTTGATTTCATTTGTGCATATGGAGCCTATCTTTAAATGCATTCATGTCACAAACTCCTACTAATTTCAAAAAAACTGAATATACAGAAAATCTCTTTACCTCACATACCATGTGTTCTGACTACACTGGGAAACTTGCAAGCCTCTCGGAAGCTATTGTCATATTGAATGTCAGCCAAGAGTGAATGAAATACTTCCTACCAAACTGGAGCAGACCAATAAGGACTTGCAGGTTCCTTGTGGGTTAACCACAGTGTGAAGTTTGGGTTTCCTGTAGCAGAGAAGGGACTAGGAAGACTTTTCTTCACATACTATCAGCAAATCTCAATGATCTGCTGCAGAGTGGTAACAGACTAGTTGAACTGTGTCCAACTCTAGTAGCATATTTCTCCTTGTCATAAATGTTCTGGTTTTCAATTTAGAAAATGTTCCCAGTAACTACAGGCTTCTTACGCAGTCTTGCCTGCAGATAAGCCAGAGCTGTACAGTGGTTATTAATCTTCAGGTTACTAGTTGGAAACTGGCTCCAGAATTTCTTAGGGCCTTTCACCTATTTTCAAAATGCATTTTTACTTGGACAGAAGACGTGGAAATGTACTGAAGAATGAGCTCTCCTCATCCTTGCCTCAGCAAATGCCAGACAGGGCCTTGAGGGAACCTCCAGTTCCCTGACTATCTCCCTTAGGGATCTCCCACCCTGCCCACAAACCAACACCCCATTTCTGCCCCCCAGGGCCGTCAGCCTCTGCCTCAGAGACACCATAGCAGGGCTGGTCTCCAGTTCCCCACAGCCCTGCCCTGCCATGGGTCTCCCTGAGGCAGGTCCACATCTTATCCCTGTCCCCAAGGAGATGCCTGACAACCAGTGCCCCCCTTGCCCCCCTAATTGGCTGCCCTATTCCTGGCTGGGGCTGGGATTGGCCCTGCAGCCAGGCCCTGCCCTGACAGACCCCTGAGCCCCAGATAACTGCTGGCCCAGGGAGGGTACTGTCAGCGGGCTTTAGGGAAGACCAATGGATCCTCTCACCTACGACATATGGTTTTGCTGTGCAGTTTGCTGCTGCTGCTGCTGCTGCTGAATGAGCAGTTGCTGCTGTTGCCGGCGCCGGGCTGTTCTCAGTTTTTCGAAGCGAGCCTCCATCTCCTCCAGCACCTTGGGCGTGTAGCGTACCACCAGTTTGACGCTGTCCTTGGCCGCCTTCAGCAGCTCCACCGCTTTCTCGTGGTGTTCTCCTTCCACACTCTGGAAGCAGAGAGAACAGATTTAATAACAAAAATGCTGCTCTGATCTAGGGCTCTGTCTTCATACGGAAAGGCTGTTGGGGTTTTAGGAAGTTTTCATGCTTTCCATTTTTAAAAAGACCATTAAGGGAAAGTGTTAAGTAAGATTTATGCATGCTGGGAATGTGTTCATTTTCATGTTTTAAGTAACCCAAGTCTATTTTAGGTTGTGTTACAAGCCTAATTCCTGACCTGTGTGAAAAGCAGGGGAAATACTCAACAACTTTTATGTAAACAAAAATAATCTTTAAAAACACAAACAAACAGTTTGCAATGTACTAAAAGAAAATCCTACCTAAATATTGGTAAGAAATGAAGAAATTGCAAGTCTGAAACGGCAATTCCTTTCTTATGCCTTGTCCCTGTTGAGATCCTGCAGGGAATGGCATGTGATTAAGCACCTGCTGAACGGAGTATGCACACCATGCTCCCAGAGGCAACCCGCATGTTAGACCCCTAATGGTGTTGCCTACACATTTACGGTTGATGTGACACAGATTCTCTGTTGGAAGTAAACTAGTCTTTATTTGGTTAGTTGTAAGCAATCAAACACTAACAACTGAAACACTCCAAGTTATTGATGAGGGAATATATATTTTCCATCCCTTTCTGGAAAATGTTTTCTAGTAAGATGATATGTTCTGTGAAATCAAAAGTATTCCCAAAGGAGCTTTCTATATTAACACTGTTTAAACCAGTAAATTTCCAAAAGGGGGAGATGACTCAGCTGTGAAGAGTATTTAATTTCTACCATTAAGCAGACTGATGGGGGTGCTTTTCAAGCATATGAATTATTCCACACCTTATGAGAAAGGAGGAAATTTTGTAGTAATGTGTGATTGCCTACACGTGTTGTAGGACACATTCCAACAAACAAAATCATCTCTGCATACAAAAAAACCCCCCAGCAAACCAACAAACAGCCTGCACAACTGCCATCTTCACATGGATTTTAGACCATTTAAACCCATCATGTGGGATCTTCTTCCCACATGAAAGAAACCGAACTTTTATGACATCCTGTGTTTTAAAACTCTTATGTATACCATGCTATTTAAAACTGAACTATTGTCACGGGCTTCCAAAGAAAAGCAGAAGCATTAAAAATGTCTGAAGCTCAATTCATGCAGAAAGAATAACTAAGCATTCTTACAGCAATTGTCATAAGAAAATTCTTTCTGTTTTCACTTCTCTTATTTGATTGAGTAGCACTGTGTAAGAACATTGAGTAAGAATTACTTCTGTGGTGGTGCACAATGAGCCTGAGATAATGACTTAAAAACTTCAAAAAGCATACACAATACACTTCTACATAAATAATATAAATAACACAATCCAAGTTTACAATGTTACTATTTATCTTCCTTCTCTTAAATAGCATTCAACATATGGACACAGAGTAATTTCATGTCTGGGTCAAGTAAGTGGACTCGAGAGCTTTTACAGAAATGTTAAGATGCTTTCAAAATATTAATTCATTTTAGAGAAATAATGCATGTCGTTTTAGGTGCTGAAACAGAGAAAAATTTGAAGTAAGTATGCATTTGACTGTTGAAATAAATTACTTCATATTTTTGAACTGTGTGTTCATAGAATTCCTCCTGTAGGTCTCCTATTCAAAGATCTTCAGGAATAACCTGTGATGACCAAGTCATTGGAACTTGTAACTGGGATAAATTTGCTGAACAAGCACTCCTATCCAAAAGTAATTTGGAGGAGTTTCCTTACAAATATTTGAAAAAGGGGAAACTGTTGTTGCATAAGCAGCAGTGAATGTGTCTAACGCTCCAAAGAAAGCTAAAATAAAAGGTTATAGATGCACAGGATATTTTAAAATCTGTTTTAATGAAAAAGTCACAGACACAAATCAAAACCTCTTCCCCATATTCCCTACCTACCTAACTGCTCAATGGTAGAGGTGATCATAACTAACACATCCTGTAACCAGCCATCTTTCAAAATTCATTGCTTTGTGACTGGCTTTTGGAAACAGTTCTCATCTTAAAGAGTAACTGTATACAATCTGGCATTGGTTTATATTTTATTTTTTGCTTGTTAATTGTGGTCAGTATGACACATGGTATGGACATTCAGAGGAAATGACAGTGTATTCATTGTTGTCATGATCAGTTTTGTTTTGCAACAGTATGAACTTAGAACAGGCTATGAACAAAAGTTGCAAGCTACGTGAAATAGCTAAAATACTCCTTTGCTTTCGAAGAGTTGGATGGTTCTAACTGACATAAATAAGCAATTGTGATTGTATCTGTTCTGCAGGGGACCAAGAAGGTGGTGTATTTTAATAGTTCATACAACTCAGTAAACTGCACTTAATTCACGATTGCCTGTTTTCTTTTCCACTTGCCTCTAGCCCTGTTCTTCTAGTGTACAGCCAGTATTTTCTAATTAGAAATGAATGGTTTGACTTTGTGCTATCCAGGTCAATGGAAAACCCCCACTGACCTGAATAGTAATGATACAGAATTAAACCTATTGCTCTACTACTCACAGAGGGGAAAACAAAAAAGGCAAACTAGAGGATAGTGCTGCTTAAATATGAATCCTACTCTCCAAACACACCAAACTCAGGTCTAAAGCACTACAGTTTTCAGCTGCTATTAATATGATTGCTATACCTGGTCTTAATATCTTCACTGCTGCTTGCACTCGTATTTCCAAGGCATTCCAAATGCTCCACCTGCATAGCGGTAGCTGCACAACTGAAATAGCAGAGCCTCTTGGAGCAGGGAAAAAAGCTTATGTCAGCAAAGGAAGTTGTTTTGCTGTTTGAATTCTTCTACTTCTCCGAACCTCTGAGTCTGTGTTGGTGAAGGACTCCTGCTGGTTATCAGTCATGCCCATACAAGGGATTTTGCTGGTTGGGGACATTATGAGGCTGACACTCACGTTACTTTAGAATTGGCCACCAAACATGGGATTTAAGAATTTGTTTTGGATTGTATATATTTCATATGTAATTTTAGATCACATATGTTTATATACACTTACACCTTTATTTCCATTATTTCATTGGCAGATTGCATCAAAACCAAGGATGCAAAATACTGCAGAGACAAGAAGAGCTAAAAGAACTGCAGATATGATATGGGGAAACACCAACCACTACTGCACCCAGGTTCACAGACTTGTCATAAATATAAAAGAAAATAATCCTACACTCTTGCAGCCAAAAAGAGAAATCAGACTGTTAACCACAAAGCTGAGAAACTGAGGAGGATGTTTCTATTACGTATCTGTAAACAAATGTTTGGGTGACAAATTAGCTGTTATAAACCTATTCTGCATCCCCTTCTATATCTGACTCACACCAGGTATCTGACAAATGCAGAGTCTTTGCCAGATATGAAAAGCCACCAGCAAGTGCCTTTGCTGAGCCATCTGCAAGCTTACTGCTTTCAATTTCCTTTACTTTCAGGGGGTTTGGGGCAAAAGTATGTAACAAAATCCCCTCTTCCCATAATGGGAAAACACTTTTTTTTTAACAACCAGTGAAACAGCTCAAGGAACAGTCATCCCAGTCATGCTGGGATACTGAATCTGGATTCTGAATACATAGCACTAGTTTTATGTTGATAATTATAAAGTTGGATAACCACCAACTGCTGAGCACAAACAAGTTACAGATATTTCATCTTCATTTCATGTTCCACTGCTGAGCCATCTGTTGTATTGTACATACTGTATATTATTTGCTTTTCTCCAGCTAAATTAAGAGAAGCACAGAGTGAACTAGTCCCAGTGAACAATGTTAAATTTAGACCTTTCACTTCCTGTCTCAAGCTGTCTGCAAACACATTACCACTTCTTTAATTTTTGCCTTTTTACAAATTACATTGTATGGGCTTTATTCAGCCCAAGACTGGTTTATGAACAGTTGCTCACAGGCATTATTTCAAGTATGCAACTGTAATTTAAGCTTCAGTTTTTGCTGTTTAGACTCTGAACACAAAAATATTTCTGTTGCATCTCTAATTCAACTTTCTTGTGCCTACATGCAATTGGGAATTTTATACTGTGGGTTTTTTTGCTTCATTAGCTTAATGTATATTCTAGAGCACTTCATGAAGTTATTTGAACAGAACATCATGAAATAGATACTCTCTTCAAACAGCACAAAGAGTCAGATTCAATATATCTTGACACCTGAAGGTTTACCACTTTCCTCCCTGGTGCTTTGTTAGATGCTGTTGACAGTTAAATGATTTTTCAAGAACTATCCACCAGTTAGTGAATATAAACTCTTTTGCTCTGCCTTTTTATTCACCTATTGAAAGAAGTGCTGAACAACAACAAAATCATTTGATCTACTTCCAGTCAGTGAAGCCCAGGCAATTTACTTTATTAAATGTTCAATTGATTTCTTTTTCCCTGAGACTAAATAATCTTTTCAGTGGCTTTTCTTTTTTGTTTTGTATCTTCTCTTTCTCATTGTGTAGTAGGTAAAGCAAGCTTTCAGACCTATTATTTCGCTTTTGAGAACATGATGGTTGATAAAAAAAGTGGCAAAAAGTACAAAGTGCTGCACTGATACTGTATTTAAGGAGAAAAGGAATAGCTGTTGTTGAGAGAAACAGATGACAACATGAAAGCATGCAGGAGACAGTATTTCCTCCATTCCTTATGGGCTTGCATCAAAGAAGTTTAAGTTGGAAATTCTCGCATTGACTGGATTCAGTAATTGCTCTTACATGCCTTTGGTGCATTTAAATACTAAGTTTAGAAGGAGGTTTTGTAAGAAAAAGAATTATGTTTTCATTAAGGGAAGTGTAGGGTTATATGAATGAGTATTCTTACCTTCTTAGTACTTTACATTCCCTTTTAAAAGGGAACTAAAAGCAAAATGAAAGGCATAATCTGACCCTTATCATGTAGTCAGAGTCTTATTTTTCCTCTCTATTCCAATAGCCCTTTTATTTTTACCACCATATTGACATTTACAGTGAAAGTGCTGCAAAAAAAACCCCCCTCTGAAGTATTGACTTACATGAAAAACAACTATGTAAAAACTGTACCTTTTTAATAAGAATACATGTTACCTGTATGTGTACATTTGTACAGCTGAATTTTTCTGAAAAAAGTACCGTAACAGGATGAATGTCACTGAAAGAAATCTGGAATGTACTTTCCACTGCAAATTAGCACCAAATGGGCTTATCAAATTTCTTGTGATTGTGTGTTCAAAGGCTGTGAAGGTCACAAGACTGCACAAGTGCCACTGAGGCATTACTGTGCTTGGAAAGGGCTGTGTGCTTCAGAGGCTACTGCAAGCATGACAGTTTGCTATTACACTTTTAATGCAAAAGGAATTTGCAAAATTATCAATCAAGAAAGACATAGCTTCCTTGGAAATTAAGCATGTGGTGTGGATCTGAAATGAAGCTCTTCAAGCACCCTCCACTATAACAGAAACTACAGCGGCACAAAGTTGTTCACACAGCTTTGCCTCACTGCACCGCAAGTGCACACTGAAGATCTCCCACAGAGCTAATTCTTTTCTCAAGTGGCTGCATTTTAAATGACAGCATTGGAACAGCTGTGAAAAATGAAAATCCAGATGAAAATGAAAACTATTAAATTTCCACATACCACTCCATTAACTGAAAGCAGCTGGTCCCCGCGTTTGAGTCCTCCATGCCTTTCTGCCACTCCGCCAGGAATGATGCGAGAAATGTAAATAGGTGAATTTTGTTCCTTTCCTCCCATGACATTAAAGCCCAGGCCTTCATCAGTCTTTGGCAGCTCAACCACTCGTGGATGTGAATGGCCTTCGCTTGCAGCAAAAGCAGCAACTGTTGCCTGGAAGAAAAAAAACAAGTGATTTGACTATGTAGGGAGAACACTACTAACAAACAACTCTGTTATTCATTTGCAGGAAGAACTAATTCCTGTGAAAACATTTCAATATCTTACTCTGGCTTTTTCTGATTCTCTGAAAGCATTTTAAAAATTTTAAGTTCCATGCCAATGCTTCTGAAATAAAGGAGTAAGCACAGGAGTAGAGAATTTAGGTAACTTGTCAAAGGTAACACAGAAAGTTAGCAGCAGAGCCACAGGTAGGCACTGGGAAGCCTGACTGTGTGATGGTGAACATTTATGATCGCTGGTGCATTTCTTATTTGCCTTTTCACAGGAAAAAAATTATTACTGTGGGATAACATAATGTGATCTGTCCTGTGTTTCTAGTTGAAATAAAGTGCATGAACTGCATTGTTAACTCTCTTCTCTGCTTTTAGAGGTACTGAATTATTTATTTTATTCTTTAGGCACAGAAAAAAAGTCTTAAAAGGATATTCTTATTTTAAAAGTTTAATTTATAATCGTTATGAAATCTTGCAAATTATCTAATTCCTGAAACAGGAATATGGGGTTTTATCATTCCATCAAAACATTTGTTGAAAAATTAAATATTAAGACAAGGGATTTACAAATCCATTAGAAAAATCCTAGATTGTTAGTCTTACTTTAGAAAAAAAGAAAAAATAAAGAGCAACAAACTGTAAACCCGGAATCCAGAAAAATACTACATCTTAAACTTTATTTTTCACTACATGTACTTTCCTACTTATGGATCTTAGTAAACCATGAAATAAACAACATGAAAATCTTTTATCCTTTTCAACACGTGTTTGTACTCCAAACTGCTCAAACAGTTCTGCATTACGCTGGTGTTTTTTGAGCATCCTGATAATGGTTATGCTTAATAGAAGCTAGTGGATGATGTGACATAATGGATCATTGTTAGTTACATGTTTTTGCACATGCAGACCTTGTCATCATGCATACATTTTATGTCAGACATGAATGCACCAGAAAAATGCAATGCAGACAGCCCAGAAATAACCAGGAAATATTGCGATATTGAAACATTGCTCTGAAAACCTGCTGTTCTATATGAATAAGAAATGAGAATGGCAAACACTAATTGGATTTCTCTGTGTTGTTTACTATGCAACATAGCAAAAATTTCTATCTTTACCTGCCGTGTAGAAAAATCAGGATTTCACATACACATTTCTCTATATAGAACCACAGACCTTATAAATTCACATTCACCATTAACTTTCAATTAGAAGAAGGTTAAAATCAGAACAGCCTACAGAAAAGAATATTCTATTTAGTAAGGAAAATACACTACAATATAGTATATGTTAGGTTACCTGCTGGCTATTGTGCAGCTTGCTTCTCTAAAGCACTCTAGAAATAATTTCATAACTCACTCTAACCTTCATCTTCTGATTCAGCTTTAAATTAAAATCTCTTAACATAAATATGTAACGCTAAAATCTTAGTTCCATTAGGATATCTGGGAGTTTCGTTACTAACTTCACAGGAGTAGGCCTATAAAAAATATGTCTAAAGCAGATTCATGGCTTTTGTGGGTTTACCTGTCTTGCAAAGAATCTGCTACAACACCCTATAAGATGGTGTGAAGTACAAAATGATGATGGGAAAACCAAAACCGCAGTGGATCTCCCTGTTTGGAAGCATCCCTCTTTGTGCATGTTATGGAAATAACAGAGCCTATTTCATACGGGCACATACAATGGGTTCTTTCATGGTTGTGTGAATTCCCTTAGATAACTGTCATTTTAGTAGTAGCAGTAAGGTCATTGTCTAAGGATATGAGAAAGATGAGTCCACACAGACAAAGAGCCAATATATTTTATTAAAACAACTAATGCATCTTAAAATATGGGCTTCCTTTTGGCTGTGGAGTCTCTTGACCAGGCTATTTTTGGTCAATGTTCAGCCTTACCACTTGGTCAGTATCTACAGTTCCCATCAGTTAAATGTGAGATTTTGACTGTTTAGTTTCTATCTCCCAAATCATGGTGTCCTCTCTGCATGACATGTATGGGAAAATAGTCCATTAAAATATTGGTTGTTGCAGGCAGGCTTCTGCAGAATGAACCAATAGATTTGCTTTTGCAAAGCAACTTTTCAAAAAGCATCAAATTTCATAAAATCATTCTCTTTTCTTAAGCTACAGAAGCAGCATAAAGGTTGAAATTTGCCATTATGATTGTTACCTGGGAAGTAGCACTGGTTCTAGACTCTGGGCTGCCACTGATGTCTAAATTTTCTTACAGTGTACACACGAATACCTGAAACACACACGCGCACAGTCAATTACTAGGTCACTTTGGTAACACATATTTCAACAGCTGCACGTATCCTACCTTTGCAGTGGCCCTGGCTCGGAATTCGGGACAGCCATTAACAGTTATGGTTTCATGCATGTATTGATACACCTAAAATATTCATGAAAATAAAATTAAATTAATTATACAAGCAAAACAAGAACTTTATATTAACCCAGACAGGACAGTTCCTTTCCCTCGTAAGACTATGGTTTATTAATGCTGTACTCATATAATTGCATAGTCAAGTATCTGCTAAACTTGTGCATGCTTAGGTTTACAGTGAATACCTATCTGTGTTTCTCATAACACTTTGCAAACTTAACTGTACATCCTCCAACATGATTCCCTTCCCACTTCTAGCAAGTCATTTCCCCAAATCAGGACATCTAGGCTCTGTATCATCAAAACTTAGTGTCTCTAGGCAACTGATTTGAATACAAATGATCTGAACTAATTTGAGTGGTACCTTCATCTCCAACAATGGCTTCTTTGTTCTTCGAACTTTCCTATGAATTAAAGATTTAGGAGACTGATGTTAAAAAAAAAAAAAAAGAAAAAAA
>NDXB01014815.1:22738-73204 GCA_002631895.1 Agapornis roseicollis
TTTAAAAAAAAAAAAAAAGAAAGAAAGAAACAGCAGGTGGCTCAGCATACAGCTGCTTAAGAATGGGAGCAAAACTTAAATTAAATTAAATTTTAGAGAAAGGTCACAGCACTGGTTTCCACCAACCATAGCGAGGAATGGCAACAAGGGCCAGCAGTCTGGTGGGTCACACAGGGACAATGGGTAAGATTATCCATTAGAAAGGAATTGTACATTCACACAAATGGCATAAAATCAACACTGCTAATATGTACTACTTTGTCTATTGTTGTGGTTTTGTGTTTTGTTTTTTTTCTTGTATATTCTCTTGGCCCACTTTCTCTGGTCATTAACTCTCCATTTTAAACATCTTCAGTAAAGAGAAAGGAAAAGACTCTCGTGCCATCTTCATTCTCTAGATTAATCACACTCTTAGATGAAAAAATATCAAAAAATGCCTTAACACTAGCCAGTTTATATAGAACATATGATTTTTTTTTTTTTTCTGAGAGACAAAAGGTGAATGAAAAAAAACAAAACATTTTATTTAATTTTTTTATAAAGCCACCAAACCTAATGAAATGTTCTTACATGCTGCTGATTTACTTTGGGNTAGAACATATGATTTTTTTTTTTTTCTGAGAGACAAAAGGTGAATGCAAACAAACAAAACATTTTATTTAATTTTTTTATAAAGCCACCAAACCTAATGAAATGTTCTTACATGCTGCTGATTTACTTTGGGCTTTTTCTTGACCAGCTTCATTGGGAATTTTATCTTTTAATGTGCCTTATGCCTCAGGTTGCATTCCTCAGAGAGAACCTCTGCTGATAAAATCCTGATGAACATACTGCTACAAACATCTAAATAGAATTAAGACGTGGCTCATTTCTGATCTCAGTGGACAAACATAGTGGTAGTCAAACACTGTTACGGAGTAAAAAGTTTGGGATCCCAAAACCTTTTTTGAGGAATATCATACACAAGGGAAAGGCAAAAAAGGAAAGGATATAACAAATGCAATCCATTTTAGAGATCAGACATATGCTGAACACTTTCAAACTACAGCAAAATGACTGTTTTGACTATTGGCAGCACATGAGTATTCTAGGACTTAATTCAGAAAACCTTGGGCCGGTAAGAAAACTGAGACAAAGGGAACAAGCTGAAAAGTAACCTGCTTTCTCCATTTGAAATTAAATCTTGCTTCCATTGGTAAAATTGACATTGACCTCAGTAGGGGCCACAATTTTGCCCTTAATTTTAAAAATATGGAAAAAGAAAGCTCTTTTATAGCCTCTAAAGCATCTCTTGTTTGTTCTGTCTTTGTACTGGATGATGCCATCATAACAATGGGTTGAGTCTACAGACTCAACATTATCCTGAACAGATCAGTTCAACATTTATTGCATTACATTGCAGGACATATTCTTGTATAAGAACTACAACATCATATGAGAATACGGTGTAATTGCAGTAATGAAGCATTAAATACTTGTTACTTCAAAACCCATAATGTATTGAATGACTGATAATTTACTGTATTTTCTTGACATATGCATGTTCCTCTTCATCTTAAAGCATTAAAACCGACTGTACACATTGGTTTTGCTTGCACAGCGAGAAATCCTGTGATTTGCTATAATGCCTAAAAACATATATTTGATTATTGCTCTAGTATGACATTAAATTGCTTTAAAACCAGCCCACAATATGTCAGATATAGGAAGAGGTTCTAAAACATTCTTTAAAATATTGATTACGAAGGTAGAGTGTCATGAAGATGAGCCAATAATGACAAGTTCATGTGATTATTTGATAGGTTTGACATCATACAACTCCATATTATCTGCATCCTACCAGTATCTATCTGGTAGGCTTCATAATATCCAATATCCTGATAACTAATTTGCATCCTGATGAAAGAACAAACTCACAAGTGTGTGATTAAACTAGCATGTTAAAAAAGAATAAACTGACTCAAAAATTCTGAAAAATATGACCAATAATGTCATATAATCCTTGCGTTAATTTGTAAATTCTCAATGCTAACAGATTTAAAGTGGTGTTCTGCAAAGAGTTATCAGTGATCATAAGATCTCAGTTCTTAGGAAAAGAAGTCTTGCATGCCAAATCTCATTCTCTGTAAGAGACAGATGAGACCAGTCTGAAATATCTGCTCAAGACACTTGTAAATTTAATCCTCCTATCTGAATGTTACCCAATGTTTAATGTAACTTGAGTTTAATAAGGATAAAACATACACCTGCATAACTTATTATTAAGCCAGTTAAGCAACCAAATACAGTTTGACAGTGCCAGTTCCACCAAGCCCCTTAAACTCTTTGCAGGGTTCAGATCTAATCATTGCTCATTCTAGCAATGCACAAAAAGCCCACTAATCCTTGTTTGCCTGTAGCCACACTAACCCCTTTATCTACGCTGTTCTCAGCACCACCTTAGCCATGATTTGTGCACAATGAATCCATTCTGCTGCCTCTTCTATGTACACAGAACAGATAAATTGAAAATCTCTTTGTTCTCACACTAAATTTGGTGGCATTTAAATCTGTCCAGAGTGCATACGGCTTCTTGTTCAATCCACTGCACGTGACAATTAACTGAAATTGTTTTATAAAATCCTTCCTTTCAGTGCTTACATCCGATTACAGACAACATGTTTACATTTTCAACGTATAGAGATTCTCCTGGATCTAACAATGCCTTCTGTCAGCTGTCCTTGTAAGTGCTTCTGGAGATTTCTTTATTCGGACTAAATATCACTCGGTACAAAAGAAGACAAAGATGCAGAATTTAATGGTAAGTATTTGAAATATCCTTTAGAATATTTACTAAAGAAATCTTCTAAAACAGTGACTTTGTTGACTGTGACAGAGGAATCATTTCAAAAAACATCATTGTGTAATATAAATATGCTGAGGAAAGACAATTAACATATCACAGGATAACAGGATGGTTGCAGCTGGAAGGGACCTCTGGATGTCATCTTGTCCAACATCTGTGCTCAAGCAGGGCCACCTACAGCCAGCTGCTCATGATGGTATCTGTATGGTTACTATATGTTACTAGTTTTAAAAGGAGCTGTATATCTATTTTTGTATGTACAGCTATTTCTTTTTAGAAATGTCTAAAAGACTTCATGGGTGTTTAGTATTTGCTGACAGACTCCATACACAGTGTGACGGTCTAGTGCCAAGGGAAAAGAGTTTCCACAATTCATTAATTATAGAGATTAAATTACAGGTGAAATGTCAATGTTTCAAGATGCAAAGCTGCAGCTGGAAGTTGAATGGTAATGTTTCAGGTAATTTCAGTGATTTGTTGGTGTCTGTTCACTGAACATTCATTGAGTAAAAGCACGCTGCAGACGGGTTTGTTCACACAGCTCTCATTTGCACTGTGGAGCTAGACAGATTCAGCTTTGTTTCCTCCTTCCTGTGGTTCAGAGAATACAAATGCTCCCACTAAGAAATACTCCTGAAAGCAGGAATACAGATCTCAGACTTTTTCAGCTTCAGCAGGTAGTCTTCTCAGACACTGTAATCTCAACTTATTCTCCCAAGGTACTCAAAAACTATGGAAAAAGTGAGGGAGGAAAATTACAAATAGAAAATCTGAACTTGGAAATTATTCCTCCTTGTAGTGTGGCAGCTCTTGCTGACACAGAGAAATGTACCTTTTATTACTTCTCCTAGCAGGAGCTGTAGTGAGTCAGATGCAGTGGGTATTACTGTGATGAGGATGGTCCTCATCTCCATGCATTCAGCTGGGATGCAAAGCAGCTGGTTTAGCATTACTGAAGCATGAGAAGGGGCTGCCATACAGGTACTTGAGGAGCTAGCTTTTTAACAAAAATTAATCCATATGGACTCATAACAACACAGCAAGTACTGGGCTGGCCTATTTAAGTCAATGTGAAGCTTTAGGAGGAGGGCCAAAAAAATAACAGTGGACTTAGCAGCCTGTTTTATAAAGCCAAATTCTGTTTACAACCTGAATGATGCAGCATCTCTTCTGCTGAATTCTCAAAGCTGTGTTAAAAACGACAATTTAATTAAAAGATAGGACAAGGGGTAATGGGTTAAAACTTAAACAGGGGAAGTTTAGAATGGATATAAGGAAGAAATTCTTTACTGTAAGGGTGGTGAGGCGCTGGAATGGGCTACCCAGGGAAGTTGTAAGTGCTCCACCCCTGGTGGTGTTCAAGGCCAGGTTGCCTTGGGTGACATGGTTTAGTGGGAGGTGTCCCTGCCCATGGCAGTGGTGTTGGAACTTGATGATCTTAAGGTCCTTTCCAACCCTAACTATTGTATGATTCTACGATTCTGTTCCTTTAGCTTTGTAAGAGGTATTCAATGCTCTGTCCCCTGATGAAATAGTATGTAAGTCACAACCTAAGTGCCATAGGTAAGCAGGTTTAAAGGGTGCAAAGAAGGAGCAAGTTGCAAAGAGATTGATAAATGATATTTTAACACATACATTGGCATCATCTGGGTTTAGTTTCTTTAGTTTGTCTGTCATGTTTTTCATTGCTTCAACATAGAACTGCATATCTATATTTGGAAGAAGTCTTTCAAGGAAGGGAAGACAGAAGCCTGACAGTCAGTACAGAGAGGAAAGCTAGAATGAGAAAAACCAGTACAAGGAAGACATAATTGGTTTCACTGCATTTATGTAGTCATGTCAAATTTTGCTTGAACTACAGAATCTTTAGGAAGGTCTGTGAATTTCAAGCCTCCAGCTTGCTTCAGAAATTGATCAACCAGTTAACAGCATTTCCATTAAGAATGGATTATTTCTCAGATAAATTTCAAATTATAACTGTTGGATGTAATTAGGTCTTTTTAATCTCTTTTGGCAATCTTTCTTTCTTCTTCACTGGAAGCATTTGTAAGTTTATCTCATTTTGGATATCTATGCCTGTTATGATAGGTTTATCAAGATTTCAAACAGTATTTGCTTTTCTACAAAATAACCCACAAACCAATCTGACTGACCTTTTAAGATGACACCTGAACAGATGAGGACACAAAAGAAGCAAAACAAGTCAAACACAACCAAAAGTATATGTAAGCAATGTGGAGGTATGAAGCTTATCAAACCACCCTTACTCTTTCATAATGACTTCTTGCCTCTTAAGGTCAAAACCAATGTAACACAGTGCTTCCATTCAGCCATAAACCTGTGGCAGCTCAATGAAAATGGAAAAGCTGTAGTGATAGTATTTTTAGTTCTGCATCTTTTGAATTTCTGGTTTTGTGCCTGTGTTCTGCTTTTTTGAATGATAAGCATGCTCAGAAAAGCACAGCTACATCATGAAAACAAGTTTTCTCCACCACAGCTACAACCTCTAGCTAAGATGCTGTACCAAGCATTGTCATAAACAGTAGTCCGGAAAGCAGAAGTTTCCTGGGCAAGCTGAAAGCCTGACCATTTTCTATCAACTTGAACAAAAAACCCCAAACATTAACATTGTGTTTTCATTGTATTAATAGCTACTACTTTTATCTTCGGTATTAACTTAAAAAAATGGGGAAGGGACTATTTTGGATGACCAAAGCGAAAAAGAATTTGAGAAAACTGTCTCTCTAAATTGCAGTCCCTGTAAGGGACACTGACAACACCAGAAAAACACTGGCTGTGGAAGAACACTGTGTTCATGTATCCACACCACAACTTGAAGGTTACAATAAATTTAATAATTACTCTTCTTAAATATTATTCTTAATTATTCTTCTTCTCATATAAGATTGAGGAATTGAATAAAGGCCTGTTTTGCTACAGGCCCACGACTCATGTTTGATTAATCTCAACAGAAGCAAAATTAGGTTATCTCACATCCATGTTCACAGTATATACTACACATCACCATCATTTTGTCCCTGAGAGCAAGCTGAGAAGAGGTCTTTGTCAGTGTCAAAAGGACAAGTCAATGGATGCCTATGAGTACGGTGAAGGTTGAAGTGGTAGAAAAGTACTTTTGAGAGAAGGCATGTGATATATTATAGAGCTTACTGAAGGTACCAAAAAGTCTGTATTACAGAAGTTATTTCCTGCAGCTACTGAATTTGGACACCTCACAGAAAAGACTTCTTTGTGACAACCAGTCTGTATTAATGAGCTATTTTTATCTGACAGAACGTGGTCGTTCAAGGTTCCTGGCATTCTGAATATTTTTACATGGTAAGTTTTCATTAGCCTGTGAGCAGTTACAGGTTTGCATTTGGAAAATTCGGGTATCTATTTTCAAAACCTAACATCTGTATCATTTTCACAACTGCCATAAAAATCCCTTTCCATGAAGTAACACTGCATGGATGTTGCCACATGCAACATGGAAGCTAACTCATTGAAAAGCTCAAACATGTAAATGAACCTTATTTAACAACCCGAGGAGATAAGACAGTTTTTATTTCAGAACATGTGGAAGAAATATTATGAATATAAAAGACAACATTTTCAAAGAGGCTATTTTATTTAAAACTTTCCTTCTTTGGGAGCAAACTAGGTCAGTTTTATGAAAGTGAAAATACTTATTTGAAACTCGAATGTATAATTAAGCTATCCCTAGGCAGTAGGAAAAAAAACAGCACAAGCCTGAAATACTGTTAAAAATAAATTAAGTTAAATCATCGTAAGGGTGTAACATTTTAATGTACGGTGGAACACTTTCGGAAGACTCCCGTTAAAATACCAAAATATTACTTGCATTTTTTTATGTGGAAAAGGGTGGTGCACACTGCTCTGACAGCATCTGTGCTGCTGTCTGAAAGCTGAACCAAGATTTGATCCCTGACTTCTTGACATATGTGGCTGTGCCTGTCCAAGAAACAACCCAACAGGGGTTACAGGCTGGGGCCAGAATCTCTTTCCTCCCTTCTGCGTGAGCAGAAGAACAGAGCAGATGCACTCGGAAATGCATGCTGTCACATCTCTGCATGTATTGGATAAGTCAGTTGAAGCACTCCTGGTGTTGCTGTTAGGACACACAAAACCTTGGTGTGCGCCCTCTTCTTCCCTTCAGTGTCTGGATACATCACTCTTGAACTGTAAAGTCAATAGGAAGTTGTTTGGCACCCTTTTAAAAATAATGAAAAACAGCCTTTTAGTTGCAAATAAAAACTACCTATATAAGGAGCAGTAAAAATATAATTAGGTCATTTAGTTTATTTAATGTCCTTTACACTGTTCTATACTCTGCTGTAAGTCAATGGTAAATGTGACCTGGTGTCTTTGAAGATAACATTACAGATGTCTCAAAAAGTGTATTCTTTGCAATTACTAAACCTTAGGAAAATACTGTCCCCTAGAAGTCTCTTGGGCAAAATATCACTCAGTACAAAGGTGCAGAATTAAATTGTGAGTATTTCAAAAGTTCCTTAGGATATTTACTAAAGAAGCAGTATCTGGGATCAAAAGAAATAGCAGAATGTGTGATCAGTTAATTCCTGCAAAACAACTTGAAATTCATAGCTTATTATTTAAAACTCTCTTAGACCTCACTGCCAGTTACTTTTGAATTCAAAAATACACTAAACACTAATAAACACTAATTTCTTCCACTTTTCAGTAAGTTTGTATAAGATGTTGCTGCTGCCCTACACAACAGCCACATTCCAAACTTTTTAGCAGATTTGGCTAAACCTTGCCAAAATCAGCACCTGGATGAAGCATGAGATAACCTGGGCCCATCATGCAAGTTCTTCTCATGTGTTCCTATTGAGGTAGAAGGCAGGGAGACAGAAGGAAAACTGCTTATGTTTCTTGTTTTAAATGCCAACAAAAAATGTAGCTAAAATGAAGTTTCAAGACAGTTTTACAATTTCTTCTCTAAAGACACAATTAAAAAAGATGAGATTAAGCAGAGTTTCCCAGGAGTCTCATCAGTGACATCAGTTAAGCAGAAGCAGGGGGATACTGAGGCTCCATCAAGGCAGAAACAGTGGTGCAGTGGCTTCCAACAACCTGTCAGCATAAATATTCCTCAATAGTTCACCTTGCTGCTGATTTGTCCCTCCAGGAAGAAGCAGATTTGAAATGAACTACAGCAGAGGCTCTTTTATTTATTCTTAAGAGCTTTATGTAATCAAATATGATGTTACAACAATAAAATGATAATGTGAATAAAACAAAAGTGATATTAAGATGCACCACCCATATTCTGCTGGAGTCCTGTAGTGACAGGACAAGGGGTAACAGGTTCAAACTTAAACAGGAGAGGTTTAGACTGGATATAAGGAAGAAATTCTTTCCTGTTAGGGTGGCGAGGCACTGGAATGGGTTGCCCAAGGAAGTTGTGAGTGCTCCATCCCCGGCAGTATTCAAGGCCAGCTTGGATGAAGCCTTGTGTGGCATGGTTTAGTGTGAGGTGTCCCTGCTTATGGCAGGGGGAGTTGGAACTAGATGATCTTAAGGTCCTTTCTAACCCTAACTATTCTATGATTCTATGATTCTAAGCTAAGTAATGCCCTTTCTGAACAGGTACAGACGTACTCATTTAGAGAAAAATTTTACCACTATTTTATGTGGCTTTTCATTGCTGGGACAATAGTAATGGAAAAGGGACTGAAAAACACAGCCCCAGTATTCAGGTAAACTGGAGTGGTTCAGCCAACATTATAATCCACCCCAATATCTAAAAAATGATAAAATGTTGACACTTTAAAATTAGCATCTAGGAATGCAAATTTGAATGAAAAGGTACAGATCAATCCATGCATAAGCATGTGAAAAGCTGAATGAATCTGGTCAATTTGCACAATTTTGTATTTGCTACTGCATGAGCACTACTGCTGAATTAATGATGAAATAATTCTGAATAAGCTATCTGGAATCCCAGAACAAGGTATAACTAAGTATCAGATTAGCCTAAGGAGACCTTTGCTTCCCAGCCAGTTTAATGAGGCACCATGCTAATATAACCATACTGCTCTTATGATCTGAGTTACAAATCTGAGCTGATGAAGCTTGCTCATTTTACTCTTATGAAATGTCCTATTGCCCTTTTGTTTACTAACTGCCTTATCAGTAAGTCCAACATACCACTTCGCTTAATCCTGACCAACACCTCCATTTGCATGGGTAAATTTGACAGGAGGGCACTTTAGATGCCAGGCTTCCCACTGAGTCTTAATCACAGTTCTGTGCTATGATTTATAGCAGTAAGTCTTCTCAATACATATATATTTTTTTTCAAAAGTTGCATCTTATCTTATAATTTAAAAACTTCAAAAGCAGGGCTCACCCTGTGGAGATGGAAGGCTAAATGGAATTGTGTTTCTCCTCCTGTAACAAATATTCATCTCCCAGTGAAAAGGAAGAGTAATTCAGAGCAAGATTTGAACTCTGAGGCTGCCCACAGTGCCAACCAAGAGAATTCAGCCTACTGAACCTCTATTTTTCCAGAGAATGGGACTCATCAGGCAAAAAACAATGGAACTATGCTCTCAGAGGCTAGGTCTGGGAGGTGGAGGAACAGCATTATACTGCAAACTGAGTGAACGAATCTTGAGATTCTCAAAACACCCCAAAACAAGGCCTTTAAATGAAGCCTACATTAAAATACTAAATGAGTAATGCTAATAATGGAATTAATGAGAAGTTTTGCCTGAGTCCAGCTAATACTGAGATTGTTATATTTAGTACAGCCCTTCAAAAGCACACCACTGTACCGGGATAGCTGAAGTGAATAGATAGGACTCCAGCCAGCCTCATACTGTCAACACACTGCATCACAGTAAAGTAATGAGCACAGTATCGCTAGACTCAGCTTTCACCACCCAGTAGCCTTCTGGTTCCCTAATATTTGCACAGACATATATCAGGGTTAATAATGAAAAGCCCAGATAGGCAGCATGAGGAAATGACCAGATAATAACCCATTAAATATGAGCAGCACTGGGATTCCAGGTGTTAAGATTGCCATGGCATGAAAATGAAAATTATTGATTAAAGGAAATAATTTTAATATAACACCTAGGCTTGTTGAATTACCTTACACAGCATATAATGAAACTATGTTTTGAATATTATATAATGTAATCAAATATATCTCTAATGTAAATGGGGTCATTCAGACCTCATCAGAAATGGGTCAGTGTTCTCCTACTGCCTGTAAGTCACACTGCCTGTAAGCCACTGCCTGTAAGTTAAATGCCCAGGATGCTCTGTCCACAAGATAATTTTATAGTATGCTTAAAAGTTTTAAACTACTGAAGTAGAAATGGAATATATTTTCTATGTCAACATGCTGTTTCACTAACTAATTTCATACAGAACATGGCAGCAGAAAATTTTATGTTGACTGCTCCTCCTTTTACGAAAATGTTGTCACTGCCCTAGTCCTGGTAAAGTGCTCCTCTGTGACGACTTAGTATTTTGCTGGAAGTCGTAAGATAACATCACACCACATTGTAAGGAATTCCTGATCTGATTACTTTTGGTTTTGATAAATGTTTTGCCGTAACTACTTACCAGTCAGTTTTCTTTTAAATAATATTCACAAAGAAAAACACGAGATTTAATTTTGAAATGGAAAATGGAGTAGTGAAAGAAGGCTGGGAGGAAAGCATGATACACCTGAATTTTACATATTTAACATACAAAAATAAAAACTTAAGAATCAACCTGGAAGAAAACTTCTGTTCATCAGGAGGTGAATGGGTTTATCAAGCTATACCATTACTCTCCTGGTGTTTCAAGTGCCAATACCAGATGCTAACAGTAAATGAAAGTCCCATAATTTGATCAGGCATGCCACATTTTCTTGTTGATAATTCACTGTGTTTCACTCAGCTGTTTATTCTGTCTTTTGTGTCTACAGTTCTTTAAGGTTTCTTGCCAGAGCAGAAGTTCACATTATCTTACAGTTCTCATAACATCCTTTTCATTGACATACAGCAATTAAAGAAGCTTTATCAATCCAGGTTTCCTAGTTTTATGTTGCATGTGAATAGCCCTTCTCAGTCATGCAATTATGCATTCACTTTTACAGCCTTACCCTTCATCTCTTCCAGTAAAACCCCTGGGAATCAGAAGACTATAACATAGCAACAGTGTTCAATAAGCAACAGAACACATAGAAGGGTAAACGACCTAACACTATAATGGACAGGATTCACACATCTTTAGCCAAGTGACAAGGCTATAGAAAGCTAATTAATTTTCATGTAGCCAGGGAGCTTACAGCAAGTAATTTTAAAACACAATTAAATCTTTTTCTGAAAACTCAATTTTAATGTGACAAGACTTTGGTTAATTTGTTTTCTGGTCTAGGGATCTTCAGGTGAAAAGGAAGTACTGAGGACATTACATACTTCAATTATTTCCCTTATTTTCAGAACCAATACATATTCTTGACTAGTGCCAGACAGAATATTTCAGTTGGTAGTACTTATATTTAGCTAAGTGAGAACTATTAATCACCATTTCCTGACAGCATCCTAAAAAAATGACAAAGTACTTCTATTTAAATTTCATTCACTCAGTCACTTTAAAAGATTTTATTTCTATAGGATCTCAGTGTGGGGATTTGAACTGATGGGTGATTTACTAAATAAGTTCCCACAAATACAGTTCATTACAGCAATTTAATAGATTCCTACACATTAGACTGAAATATATGTAATCTAATAATGTATGTCATACTTTGAAAGGCTAAAGTGATCATAAAAGCGACCTCCTGTTTATGCAGCTAAAGAATACCTGTTTGTAAAAAGGACAAGTCACATTCAAGCAATACTGTGTGGATTGTATTTTATCTTTGATCCTTTCCATTAAAATTAGTTTCTCTGGGACATATTTTAATAAACTCACTGGCTAGTTAACTGTCCATAATTTCTTAAACTGGAAAACCCCCTGGCTATTTTCCGAAGCTCCTTCATTACAGATTTTACAGGACTACAGGAATCAGCCTTAACCTCTTTTGCTAGATTTTTGATGACAGTAAGCAAGGCCCAGATCTTGCAGGATACAATGAACACACCACAGTGCATACAGACAATAGGCAGCCTCTTCTGGAATTTGCATACTAATACAAAGCCTGCCACTGCTCCTTATCCCAGTTCGATTACTCCTATCTTCTGCTCACACCTGGTCTGCTTCACTGCACTCTAGCAAGGCACTTGCGTTCCACCCACCCACTTTTCTCGTGACTTCCAACTGACTGTTGTGCCTTTTCTTGTAAGGTCAACAACTTTTCTCCTCCAGTCTATGTAAGTGCTAACAGAGGGAATTAAAAGCTAGTTGCCACACTCTCGTGTCTTGCACTTGCAAGAGAAGATAAACAATGGCATTTGCAGGGAGATTTCTGTCTAGCCTCAGCTATCTCAAGCTGAAATATGCTCAGAAAAGAACTTGCGCTGTTCAATAAAGTAGCTATCAGCGTTTCTTAAACTCCAGTGTACACCAGGGAAGTGCAGGAAAGGCATCTCTGATTAATGGCATGACCCAACTGAGATATCCTCCAAGCCCTTGTTGCAGTGTTTGGACATGTCTAAGAATGTAATGTGACCAAAATATCCCATGCTTTTCTTCTTCTTCTTTTAAAGAAATGGAAGAAATTATTTTCTGCAATTTTCCAACAACTCTTCAACCATCGGAAAAAAAGAATTACAGTCTAATTATCTGTCAAGTGCTTAATGTGAGTAATTTGAAAAGAAGACACACGTTGGACATTTCTAACTACTAACAATGTATATATGTCAATTCTCCCACTCTTCCTAAATTGAAATTTTTGTCAATGAGACTTTTATATTTGAACATTTCTTCTTATAAGAGGCTAACATATATAGTCATGAATGGCAGTAACAATTTTTTGGGGTGTAGAATTTTTGTTCTCTGATAGTGACATACTAGATAGGTTATATATACACAATATATTGGATATTTTAAAACAAATAAATATTTCTGATTATGAAATTGGTAGAACTGATCTAACAGCTCATTCATCACCACATTACACATTTTTGTGTACCAACTAGCTCCAGGCTTCTGGAAGTGACTATTATTTGGCTGTGAGAATCTAACAGTAATTAGTCTGTCATGTGCAGGTTGTCTTTACATAACACTCTATAAAGACCTTTTGTACCAGTGAGATGATTTTGACAAAACCTATTTTCAGTTCACTGAACTGAGAGTGCATTTGTCTGAGCCATTTTCCTATTTCCTAGGCTCTGCATCTGTTTCAACATGCTTTGTGTTTGCTACTGCTAAGACTATATTCCAGAGATGAAGATTTCACTGATGACGCTGCAAAGATTAATAGTTGCTTTTAACAATTTGAGTACTGGGCTCTGCTATCTGAAATAAAACCCAAACGCAACACAACCCCACAACTTTTCAATACTCGGTGGTCAATTAAGGAAGCATTTAGTTGGTTACGTGAATGGACTAGTCAGAATATCAGCTTTTCAGGGTACATAGTGTCATTATTTACTGTGATGGAACACTATTCCCTTTAAAAATCTTTGAAAACTGCCATTTAATGAAGTGGAAGCCCCTCTCTGTTTCTCACATTGAAGAATATATTCCATAAAACAAAGAGTCTGTTGCATTTTGCTTATTAAACTGATGTCTATTCATCTCCTTCTCCCTTCCAGCCATGCAGCAGTCATTCAATCAATGCACTGCTGTTGCCTAGTTATCGGACGTTCAGTTCTGTTGCCATCGAGGGAACATTAGATTCCCCATTGATTTCAGTGAAGGCGGATTAGTTCCAGGCATCAGACATATAAACTGAAACAGAAGTTCTTACAGATTTTCTACTGCAAAGATGTTGCTTTCTTTAAGGCATTTAGAGCTGCTTCTGTCTTCAGGCTAACAGTACTCAGTACTGCAGGTAAGAAAACTGACACAATATTGTATTAATTCATGGTTTCCGTCTAAGAAATTTGTAACAGAAATGTTTGCAATTTAACTGCTTTAAAGACACTGTTTATATGCATGTAGGAAGCGGGGTGCTTCTTCTCTAGAAGAAAAAAAATCATAATTTAGGTACTGCTGGGCAGAGCTTAGGAATGCCCTGACCACAGCTGGCAGCATAATAATCACAGTTCTCAGCAATCTGACAAGGACTTCTGACACGTGCAGCAAAGCCCACAGGGACCTGAACACTGACTTCAACAGCAAGATCCCTGTCGGCTTCAGTTAACTTCAGTGCTTGCACTGTTTGTCTCTCACAGCATTCTGACTTTATCAGCATATCCCTATCACACACCTGAATTCACAGAACAGCCCTGCACTGACCCAACCTGGCATGTCCCCATATCCCAGCACAGTGCTGTACAGGTTAGCACAGACCCTGAAACAGTATGAGCAGAATACTGAGGTACTAATTAATCACCCTTCCCCCTTAGCAAGACTAATTGCCTCAGGCTTGATGCCTTGTTGACACAACTGTTCTGCATCTGCTTTTCAGTAACTTCAGTGTTCTGCATGGTAGCATGCAACTACAGACAGATCTTACATCCATCATCCTTTATGTAAGGTACTCCCACTTCTCCAAGACTGAAAGGCAAATACACTTTTCACGAGAAGGATGTTATTCTGGGAAACAACTAAAAGTATCAGTTTCATACCTCTCTGATAGCTGTACAAAACTCACTCTGCAGCACCTTCTTTAGAGACTGTAGCTTGTGTACTGGCACTTCTCCAGATTCTTGCAGTTTCTCCAGTAACTCAATTGCTCTCGCAACATCTGAGTGGGGAAAAAAGGGAACGCAGATCAGTAAACAGTGACTAAAAGGGGCACACTGATGGTCATTTTAAATTTAAAATCTGCTTTACCAACACATACTGTACTAACCTCGTGCTATACCAGCTGCAACTAGGCAATGACACTGCTATTCAGAGATCCAAATCCCAAAGTATGGACAAACCATGCACATACACATACAACAGACACACACACAGTGGTTCAGTCTTAACTGGAAACCCAAACATTTCTTGGAACAAGGCTACCAGTTCAAAGTAGCCAATCCATATTAGCAGACTTAAATTATTTCTTACTTTCTGCATTAAAGTAGCACAGGAACTCTATGGTGCTTACTTTCATAAAGTCTGAAAGAATGAAGCCAAGTCCTTATCTAAGCACCTACATGATGACAGCATCTACAAGAAATACTTGATCTTTTCTTCTTATAAATTGTCTAGGTTTTCAAAGACCTGATCTGCTACATGAAACCCATGTAACCCACAGAAATACACAATATTTCTGGTGGCCTGAGTTTTCCTTAAGTACCTGTGTGTTGTCAAGGGACAAATGTCTCTGATAAGCAGTCCAGAGGGCTTAAGCTTAAGTGAGTAGCTATATTGTGGTGGGTGGGAATCTGGTCCAGTTAAACAGTGCCCATACCTTCACTCTCATAATACCTTTACTTTTTAACACTAGCTCCTAATTTACAGTTACTACTACAATACAATCAAAAAAACGCCTGAACCAATACAAAAAAGGCAACAAACCCATCACATGAAATGCCCAACAATCCTTTATGGCTGGGGACACAGGGGCAAAAGAAATAGTGGCCAATCTCATACAGGCTAGCCTAGTCAAGAGACAGGCTAACTTAGGTGCAGGAGTGAGCTGAGGGAGACATATCTTGGTCAGTCTTCAGGGTGATAGAGCTTAAATAGAGGGGTTTCTGTTTCTGTGCCATTTGACACTACCTTGAAGCTTTTCAGCTGGTATAGCTGAAACTGGCAATGCTGTTGTCTTGATTGTGTGGTCATTCTCCTAGTATCTTTTTCATAGCCACCAGAGCTATGAAAAAGTGTAACTATTGGCCAGTTACACCACTATACTAAATATAGGCCTGCATCCTAGTGATGAAGTGAATGCATAGTACTAAATGATAAAACAATACTGGAGGCATTTTAATATTGTGTTTTAACTGCACAAAGAAGAAATAAACACCCTCCCCTCAAGTACATAACTCCAAAATGACTACAATGGCTAGAAGCAACCTTATATAATTCTCCTTTCTGATGACAAAGATTGTACTCTTTGTGACTGGGAGATGATGCTAATTCGAAACAGCTCTTGCAATTCTTGGCTTGTAGCTGAGCTATACTGACCAGATGTCTTATACAACAAAGCCATGAGAAGTTTTCTGGAAATAGAAAAGAGATGGCAGTAGATGAGCTGTAACAGGAATAAAAATATAATCACACATTTGCATTTATAAGAAAATAGTTTCTATCCAGCTGCATCAGTGTTAGGAAAACAGAACACAACACCTCAGAAAATCTAAAATTTAATTAAAAGAGGCAGGCAACTGGTCAGCACAGTAGGCTGTGCCACAGTAGATTATCACCCAAATAATTATCATGCCTTTTTACAGGCATCTGCCAAAAGACAGCTGTAAGTATGAGAGGAAGCATAGAAGAAAGTAGGCAGTGTTTCTTTCAGAAGGATACTTCCACTTACTGCGGTGCAGTCTGCATCGCAGAGCAGTTTTGGAACTCATAAACTTTCAGATGAAACTAGCCCTAACCCTGTGTTCAAAGACTGCACCTGTGAGTTTGTGCCATGCAGTGCTTCAACTGCTATTTGCTTTCCTTCTCCACTCCACACTATCTGCTGGTAGAGATATATCCAATATCATTCACAAGGGATCAGAGAGACAGAGAGCTGGGTGTGATGGGAAAGAGAAGGTTTGGATTAGTGAAGCAGGCTTGTGAGCTGCATTTACAGAGACAACAATTGAAGTTTTATTTGCAAATAAAAAAAAAAACAAACAAAAAAACCCGAAGAAATTATGTAGAGGTGTACCAAGAAAGATCCCTCCACAGCACTTACTGAAGTAAGGAGCTCTGAGAAATAAGGTGGCCACGGATATCAAGAAAAAGTAAGATTCTGGAAAGAATACGACTGATGGCAACTAATAAGAAGAAGTATACTCTTTAGCAAGAACCATTTCAACAGAGTGCAGAAAGAATGCCAGTGCATTATAAAATAGAATCAGAATTGTTTAGGTTGGAAACCTATTATGGAAATCTAGTATGAAGCAACAAACATGATTTTTAATGTTCTCTGTAATAATAATGTCAGAATGATTTTCTAGCAAGACTATCAAGTCATTTACCTTGGATTTTTTTGTCTAAAGCCTGTATTGTCTCCCAAGACTTTCAGTTAGCTAAACAATAATACTCACACTCTCCAGTTATTAGTACAAGTTGGTGCAAACTGGTACGTCATACAGCACAAAGCATCAAGATGATTTATTCTGAAGAAGCTTCAACAGCCTACCTTAATAGATCAGATAAGGCCTCTGAAATTAATGTCATGCACATAGCTATTCAAATATTCTAAATTAGACTGGCATCTTTTTCTGACAGTTCACAGAGGTTCTGACTGTCTTTCCCTCTGTCTAGCTATACCTGTGGTTGCTCAGGAATTTCATCACTACACCTGAAGATTCTGTGCATCACCCCATATTTGCTCTGGTCCTAAACTAATATTCAGTGAAAATATTGTACCGCTTGAGAAATCTTCTGATTCAGAAAGCAATATAATTGGCTTTAGCTACATTAATCAACCTAAAAGAATTAAGGACAGGTCTAAACATTTCCCTAGGGCATGCACCAGACTCTAAATCTTGATTAATCACTTCTAAAGTAATGAGTGTTGCAATACACATTATAAGTTCACATTCTGGTTGAGAAGTCTGGCACGGGTGCTTAGTAAATAGTCTCATGAGCAAAAATGGGCACTAAATTGTTATTTGCCAATACTAGATTACTTGGTGACTAAGAAATGGTTGGGGGTAAAGCAGAAGCACAATATCCCAAGAGCATTCCCATTTTCCACACTTTCAAATTCACTCACAATGCTAAAATACATGAATGCTGTTGGCCAAATTCTCGTTGTATGTAACCCACCATATATGTTAACGGTAAGCAGTCTTCTTTCTCTTGTCACAATTAAGCCTGTAGCTTGCTCGATCTGGCAATGACTTGTGGGATATTGCTCACAGAAGAGAGAATATGGAAAAATAAAGCACTTCATGCGATAAAATTACAGAATGAAAATGAGGCATGTGTTCAGGGCCAAAACTGTTTATTACCAGCTGATGCTTTTTCAGGAGCAAAATGTAACAGTTGGTACAAAACAGAAGATTTTGAGCAGACTAAAAATGTATAAACATGAGTGTATAAAATATGACCTCATGAAACAGGCTGTATTTACTTCCATTAATAACCCTTAAGGGGAGACTTGTACAAACAATTGCCTTAGTAACCTCAGGACAGGTTAAAAAATTAAAATTATCAGTGCACAAGTACTCACTTGAGGTGAGTTCCAGCTAAAACTAAAGTAAATGCTTGCTCAAAGAAATGATGTTACTGGTAATGAGAAAGACTACAAAGCTGCAGTGGAAAAAAACATATATATGTCCTGGGTTCAGCAGTTGCAGTCAATTTTTCTTTTCCTTAGTAGCTGGTGTTTTGACTTAACCCAGGAACAAGGCTGATAAGGCCGATGTTTTTGGTTGTTGCTAAGCAATGTTTGCCCTGACCAGGGACTTTGTGAGCCTCATGCTCTGCCAGGGAGGAGAGGAGGGGAGGAGAAAGGAGGGACAGGACCCAAACTGACCAAAGAGGTATTCCATACCATAGCACGTCATGCCTAGGAGGTAACTGGGAGTTACCCGGAAGGAGAGGGAACTTCCTGGCCGGGCGCAGTTTTGGCAGGTGGTATCGTACCCTCTTCCCTTGTTATTTCCTTATCGTTATTATTATTGGTGATAGCAATAGGGATTTGTGTTATACCTTAGTTACTGGATTGTTGTTATCTCAACCCGTGGGAGTTGCATTCCTTCAATTCTCCTCCCCATCCCTCCAGGAGTGGGGAGGAAGGAGGGGAGGGCAAGAAAGGGGGGTTGAGTGAGTGAATGAGATGCGTGGCTGGGTTTAAACCACGACAACAGGGAATCCATCCCTGTTGAAGTAAGTGAGAATACTGTCTATATGTTTGAGAAGAACTAGTATTCCTCTGTTGGGATCATTTTCTTGTCCCCTGTTCTCCTTTGATTCCAAATCTAACTAGCTTTGCCTGCAAACATTATTGCCAAGGAATTGTTCTTAAATACCATGTTCTTACATACTTATGGAAAGAGCAAGCTGATGAAAACAGTGTGTGTGTGCATTTCTATAGATATATGTTAAAAAAATCCTGGGATTATATCAGAAAAATTAAGTTCTATGTAAATAAAATACACTTGCTTTTTATTCCTGATTTCTCCTTCCTTTAAGCAAAGATATTTTTAGACACAACTTCTGAAAAGTATTGTTTTGCCTACTCTCAGACATTTTCCAAAATACAAACTCCATTATACTAACATCAAACTCATGCTAATGTCATTGAAATCTATCTTCATCTTCCACATTCATATCCCACAAAAATTGGTGTGAAATCTGAGTAATGATGTGGGTAGAATCATTCCTGTATATTCTATGATGTATATACTTGAAAAGGAACATGCACTTATTTACCTCCTTATATCCAATTCTAACCACATATTCCTTATACTTTTTTTTTTTTTTTTCTGAGTTCCTTATGCACAATTTCTCTCTCATTTTGTTTAACATTCTTTTGTCTTCTCATTGTGTCTGCCTACACCCTTTCAGGAAATAATACTGTTTCAGCATGGTGGCTCATGTTGTCAGTGAAGCACACAGGAGGCAGGGGGCTCTGGTTGGGTGGAACACATTTTATCAAGTGCACTTGTCAAAAGAAAAGTATGATTTTCAGAAAAAAAACTTCAAGTGTTCTTGTTATTTTCATTTGAATAAAGTTTCATTTGCATTGCTAGTAAGAAACAAGCAGGATGTTACTATACATACCCTATGAAAGAGAGGAATCACCAGAACATAGAATTAGCAAGCTACCATCTGTGATACAAGTGGAAAATTCCCATGCTATACTAAACAAACCTGAATTATGTACACATAGCACTGTAAGATGATGAAGTTGAAAAAAAGGTCATCTGGCTTAGATACCACTTTGTTCTGTTATATATTGTTTTCACTTGTTGGGTTTCATTCAAATATCTAGCAATGCACAACAAAACCAGACCTGTTTGATTTGCTGGATGTTCTGAAAAACAAATGTTATTTCCGATACTTTGCAATTCAGCTGTTACAATTTGAAAGCAAACTGTGAATCCACAGACAGAATCCTGTCTGGTCTGAACTTAGTGCTCTTTCACATTACAGTTAAAATTGTGTAGACTAAGATCCAGCACTCTGAAAGTTGTCCAGACTGGGGTTTCAGTCTGGTATATTTTGTGCAGGGTTTGTTTCAGTTTAGTCATGTTGAAAAGTATTAGGAAAAACGTAGCAAATTATTTTAGCATGCTAAATATATCCCATTTAATACCAGAGTACCTCTTCAAAAAGAACTTCTGTGCATGATTTATACTACAAAATGTGAAAACCCTTGTATTATCTACCAGTGCCTAACCTTCCTCTCTTGTGCTAGTCTATGAGTCAGTTGGTCTGCAATCCTTAAAATAAATATCTTACCTCCTGACTTAGGAGACTATTAGGCAGTTAATAGTAGCTACAATGCTGTGCAATACTCGCTTGTGCTCAAACTGTAATTACTCAGAAACATAGTATTTCTTTAATAACTATTTTTGATCATGTTAGGTTGCTCTCAAAGCCAAAACATCGTGATCAATTTTTTCTTAATAAGATATTGCAGAACAGGTTTCTAATCTTCTTGAGTTCTTTCTATGCCTCATTCCTGTTAATTCTGGAGATCTTCACTGCATTAGTATGCCAGTTACAATGTAAAGTAAATGTGCTGCCTAAACACCACTTGGTACCTTGAAGAGGTGGAACATCACTACAAACTGACAGCAAGGACACTCAGGAAGTGTCTAAAATATTCACTAGCTTCACCTTGGCATTACTGAATAATAATCCTGACAATTTTCAAGGTCTTTTCTGTCGTGCTTGAAGACCTTTAATAAGGCTGAAGGTGTGTCCTGAGTTCAGCATTAGCAGTCATTTTTCTCCTTAGTAGCTGGTGCAGCACTGTTCCCAGGTCAAAAGTCAAAACCACAGCACTGCACCAGCTACCAAGAAGGAGAAAAATGACTGCTACTGCTGAACCCAGGACACACCTTCAGCTTGATTAAAGGTCACGACAAGGAGAAGAATTTGCATGACAGAACAGGTCCTTATAATTGTCAGTAGTTTTTCATTCCTCCAGTACTTTTGTTCAGGCTTAGTTACTCCTTAAAGCTCATGAGTACACATTTCATAATTCTTCATGTTATCCTGCCAACTTTTTAACATAATTCCCAAACCCTACACAGGATGCTTTATTATATTTAGCAATCCTCTCCAAACATTATCAAATGACAGCAGGTAATCAATGGTTGGGCAATCAGAATTCTGTGGTGATAAGCAAAGTTCACTCATAATTCATAGCCAGTAACCCTAGTATCAAACTATTTATGGTTAAAGCAACAGCTTTGGAAAATTTTCAGTGTGTATCCTTTGAAAATTGTCTGTATTACTAGAGCTCTGCTGCCAGTCACTGCTTTGTACAACATGGCAATTTTTACTCTGGTGTCAAATACTAGACTGCCCAATATGTCTCCATTCACCTCTTCAGTTCCTTACTATCAGAACAGTGCTCTTCTGAAATACAACAGCTCTCCCATTATTTTTTTTTATTTAATCTAATCTGGAGAGTTCAGAAACACTGAGGCAAGGAGAAGGCTTTTTTTTTTCCCGTTTAAATTGATATGTTTGTCTTGCCTAAAATTTCATGCTAATCAGGAAGCATAAAGGTGTACTTCACCATGGTAAATCAGACTTGATGTGCAGGGAGCAATGAGCTAAGCTGTCAGAGAACAGCAGTAGCATTCAACACTTTATAGTGCGTATCTGCGAGGTCTATTCAAATTAATTATAGCAAGAATACTACTATCAGTGCTTTCATATTCTAAGATGATATGGGTAGCAGTCATAGGTTTAACGCAGTGGCACTTTACACTCCTGTGGCTGAACAATACTATGAATGCACAAATAAATATAACAAAGAACAACCATACATAAGTCTCATGATTCATCTCGTGATGAGAGTTTCAATCCACCACACTTCTGATGTACACATCGGCAGCTCAACAACTCACCCTATACTGCTGTTACAGTTAACAGGGAAAAACAGATGCTTTGAGGCTACGATTCATCTGACCTATTTTAGATGAGATGAATCATAGGCTGGGAGTGCTTGTTCCATTTGTTGACTAGAAAGGGAGACACGATGATTGGCTCAGATGTAAATGCCTGCATCCTACATATCAGACATCTACATCAGCATGATGAAACCTACTCCTACTGACCAGATATACAGCGAATGACTCATGCAAATTTACCTTCATGTGGTCCAGGAGATATCATACTTCAGAACACTTACATCTAACAAGAATGGTTGTTAGCAGGCAGACTAATGTGGTTTTTAGTAAAAGCTTTTAAAAATGCCTTAGCCACTGATTTTATAGATTTTTTCTTAATGTATGAGAAAAATCGACTCAGAAATATGACTGACTATATCTCTTGTCTGTCTCATTTTGCCTGATGCGAGATGCCTGCCCGCAGTGACATTAATGGCATATCCCCATGGATTTCTAAATACATTCCCCTACTGTCTGGGGCAGGGTCACTTCCTCTGGCTACTCATCAGACCATGTTCCGGTCTGTATGTTTCTATGTGTTTGAGCTGCACTTGGGTTCTGTGTGGCTCTAGCCTCTCAGGCTCATCACAGACATCCAAATTCTCTGCTTCATTGACACAGAGCCTGTGACCCAGCTGTTCAACACAAAACCCTTAACAGTGTTACGAACCACGAGTCCTCCCAGCAGCTTTAGCAGAAACACCTGAAAACGACAGCAAAAGTCTGAAATGTTTTGCAAAATAACTTACAGAAAGGACACAGGTTATTTGCAGGGAAAGCAGTGCCACCTGGTATTCAAACACAGACAGCAAACTGTGGGGAGACCCCTCCACCCAGCATCTTCAAGAGCACAAAAGCCCTTCAAGGTTCTCCTTAGCAATTTCAGTCACTTCTGCTGTTTGAGGCATTCTGCCTGAAATACTTAAGTACTGCTGTTTTGAGGCATACTGCTCCTGAATACTTCACTTAGCTTGTACCAATGCAAAATTCAAAAGGTAGGTTCCCTTAAGTGAAAAAACATGCTTCTTTCTGTTCTCTGAACCTGACAATGTCTACATTATCTTGAGTAATCTCTCCCCCACTTCCCACTCCCTCAACCTAGTGATTTTTATTCTCTTCAGCTACAGATTTTCAAACCCTTAATTTACCATAAAGACCAGCTGAGAGAACTGCATTTGCTTAACTTTGGTCAATCTTCTTAGCACATCCATTGCTGTACACAGATAGACCCTGTCCTAATTTTTTCCCTTGAAATCTTCATATAATTGACATCACAGATGCATCTTGGTCAGCAATTTTCAGACTTTGGTTGGTTGTATGTGCGCATAAAGTGCGTGTGCATGAGAGATGGATCTACAGAGCTCCTAAAGCCATTCAGAGCTCATGAGATACTTGTAGCATGGTACTGTCACATTTGTATTGTTGCTTTTTAAAAGAATAACAATAAATCAAATAACAGTAGAGTTTGAATTAATGGGTAATTCAGGATTGTTTCAATGAGTTTCACTGGCTTAATCTGAAGCCTGAGAGTAATAATGCTATTCAGAATTTTTAAAGACAGGCATTTAAAATTAACCTTAAAGTCTAATCATTTTTAAAAAGATGTATTTTAATATTCTTCCAAATTAGTAGTCTCATTTCCATTTCTAAAGCAATCAGGATAAGGAGGTGAATAAATGAGTTTGAACATTTTCACCAGAAGATTTTACCATCTGTGAGAAATCAAGAAATTACACATACACCAACCATTTACATTTGACAGCACCCACTGTTTTTGTATAGAAGGAATTGAATGTAGCACTGGTGTGAAAACAAGCTATCAAATTATCCTTTAAGAGAAAAGATTAGAAAATAAAGCTGAAAATGCAAAGAACAGATGACTTGAAAATGATGGCACTTAAGAACACAGTACTTAAGAGAATGTCATACTTTTTCTGCTGCATGAGCTGCAGAGAAAGGGGAAAGGAAGGTAAAATTCCTTTTTCTTTTCCCCTTTGTATGTAATTTTGACTTTATATTGCTTAATTATATCTGGTCTTTGTGATCATAACTATGATTTATAGCTAGCCACTTACTGCTGAATAGAACAGATGAGACATGATTCTGGTCCATTTTTTGACTGGGGCAGTTGGCTAAAAATATGATAAAAAGGACAACATGCATTTAAAAGTTTATTTTGTATTAAAATAAATATATATATTACATATAATGAGCATATAAGCATTTATTAATTCCTTACATAAAAAATTCTAAGCCCCAGCTCACGTTCCCTATTAGTGGGTGAACAATCCAACGCTTGGTGAATCCTGCTTCACAATGATAGGAAGAGCCGATATCGAAGGATCAAAAAGTGATGTCACTATGAACGCTTGGCTGCCACAAGCCAGTTATCCCTGGGGTAACTCTTCTGACACCTCCTGCTTACAACCCCAAAAGCCAGAAGGATCATGAGGCCCCGCTTTCTCGGTCTGTATTTGTACTGAAAATCAAGATTAAATGAGCTTTTGCCTGTTGTGAGACATGTTAGTTTTACCCTCCTGATGCTGTGTTGTTGCAATAGTAATCCTGCTCAGTACGAGAGGAACCACAGGTTCAAACCCCTGGTGCATGCACTTGGCTGAGGAGCCACTGGCATGAGGCTCCCATCTGCGGGCTGAAGACTGAACGCCTCGAAGTCAGAATCCCACCTAGACACTTGATGTTGTGCTGCTGCATCATCGGTCACCCGAGACTGACCCAGGACATGACAGTCTTGTTCAGAATGCGTGGGCTAAAGCCCTTCCTGAATCTTCTTTAGCAAAGAGAGGCGTTTCTCATAGGAGAAGGAAAACTCTGATCTTCAAACCCAGGCTGATGGAGCTCGTCTAGCCATGTTAGGTCTTTCATCAAAGAGGACACTCTAACCAAACCTACAACCTGAGAACTTTGCTGTCACTGTCCTAGCTAGCAAGGCCATGACGGTTAAACCTCAGGTGTAAATGGTGGGGCCAGTTCTGCACACACTGCCCTCCCCTAACAAACCCACTGCGCAGGCTGGCAGGGCTCACTGTCACTTGTCTGTATGGACAGGAGAGGGTTGAAACGGCAGGTGACAAGGTGCATGGGAAGCTGCAGATCCAACCTTGCATGCGGGCAGACCAGCGCGTGGGTCACTCAGAATTGCTCAGGACATGACAGTCCTGGTCGGACACTTCCTGATTGCCTAAGCACCCTTTTTTCAACCAGATTTGCATATCCCACATGCCCTTGGTCATTGTTCTTGTAGTAAGCATTGGTACAGCCCTTCCCAAATCTTTCTTCATGAAGCGAAGCCATCAATCAAAACATAAAAAATTAATCCATTTCCTGCAAGAAGCCGGATATTTTGTAGTTTCAGGCTTTTGTGTCATTTATTGTAATTCTCAGTCTTTCTGTAAGCATTTTTTTAACTGAGAGACAGGTGTTTAAAGCAGCTATTTGCCTACACAGCACCTATAAAATGGTGTTCTGACTTCCTGAAACTCTGAAACGCAAAAAGCAAATCTTTTGAAGCAAAGTTATAACTCCCTGTGAAATTCAGTATGGCAAATAGCCCTAGCCTTAATGAAATAAGTTCCTACAAGTTGAACTATGTGAAAGCAAGGAAGCTGTCCTACTGCCTCATGGAGCTATTGATGTCTTGCAAAGAGATGCCTTGGTGACTCTCCTCCAGCGACATCTGTCTCCTGATCACAGCATCACTTGATCTTGTAGGATCAGTTACGCCTGAGCAGACACCACTCACTTAGCTGGAGTGGAGTGGCTTTAAACACTAGACAAAAGCACACTGGACACTTTGCTGAAAATACAAATGTAAACACTTCAGAGGTCCAGATCCCAGATTAAAAGAAAGAAAGGCTCATATATTAAACACCTGAAGGACCCTATTTAACAGAATGCTTGCTCTTGTATTTTAAACTACAAACATTCAGAGAAAAACACTAAAATCAGTGAAGGAATTAAAAATTTGACTAAGTAAGCTAGAGAAGCAGAAGTAGAAATTATGACAAGGAATAAGCTTGCCTGAACAAAGAAAAACAGAATGAAAACCTGGGTTTTTTTTCAACTAAAACGGTTTTTGTTTAGCTGAAATCCATACTTCTGCGAGCCTGCCTAAGCAAAAGCAAGTATTTATGTGTCCTATGTGCACATCACAAAACAACAGCATTGGCCATATGGGCAACCTCATGCCTTTCCCACACTGTGTGTGTTTTTAGTTTGCATCAGAGAGATTTTTGTTGGCAGAAAAGAACACATGAAGAGGTAAAAAAAGGCCCCAACAGGTGTCTCACAAAGGGAGGTAAGGTTAACTTAGGGATGTTAATTCTCCTTCACAACAGGCACCGTGTTTGAGCCAAAGCAGAAACTCTCAGTTTCTTCTCTGCTCAGTCATTACTAGAGTCTCCTGCTGCCTCTCCTCAGTTCTTATCTCACCAGCTAATCTTAGTCTTAAATCTTTTTCTGTTATTACCAGAAAGATGAGAAACATGGCTGTGGGCTACTGGCAACGGTACATAGTGACAATACTAATTGTCAATCGAAGTCAAGCATCATGATTTTATCATAGAGTCATAGAATAGAGTCATAGGGTTGGAAAGGACCTAGTTCCAACCCCCCTGCCATAAGCAGGGACACCCCACACTTGAACACTGCCAGGGATGGAGCACTAACAACTTCCCTGGGCAACCCATTCCAGTGCCTCACCACCTCTGTTTTTCTACGTGGCTTGAGACTCTGGTGAGACAATAGTGAAGTGATGCCATTTGTGCAATGCAATGGATGCAATGTAGTCGTTACATACACACAGCTAACATGACTATCTGCAGGCTCAGGTAACAAGAAAAGAGTTAATATTCTCTCCTCAATTTTAGTGGATTTAAGGAAATAGCTTTTTAAGTTTGAATCCTTCTGGTAGCTGGCTACATACTAGTAATTTCTCAGGAAAGTAAAAAACGCTGCTCTTTGAAAGTATGTATGTGAAGAGCTACAACAGTGAGAAGAAAGTAATGTAAGTAAAATCCTTTGTTAATAAATCCCTGCAAAACTACACAGTACAGATATGCTGCTGGTAGATGTCAACACCTAACCACTGTTAACTTTCAACTTCGAAACAAATATGAACATAGAAGAAAGCTGTGTCTATGTTGAACTGCAGCTACAACTTACAAACACAACTTTGAAAGACCAGACCTTGAGCAACGAGGTCTCGTGGAAGGTGCCCCTGACCATGGCACAGGGGTTGGAACTGGATGATCTTTAAAGTCCCTTCCAATACAAACCATTCTATGTTTCTATGAAATAGAAAACCCCTCTGAGAAACAGAGAGCACACTGTTATTCCCCTTTGCAGTTCCTTGGTGTCCTACATGCGGAATGATGCTGGGAATAGGAGCAGGAGACCTGGAACTCATCTCAGGTTGCAGCCTGATTTTACAAAGGGCATACCTGGCATACTTTGACATGGCTGTACTATTAGGATGCAAAAGGTGCTGGATAAATCAGTAGAAACTACAGAGCTATTACTATTTGGTTACAAGACTAGCAGGCTACAGAAGGGATCAGACATAAACCCAGATCTTTTTCCAAAGATTGCTTCACAGATTTTAAAGCCACCATGCTTTCTTCAAGTTTCTCTGGTGTGTTACACAACTTTCTCTGTGTAACAAGGCATGGCTATGTTATCCTTTTGTTACTGTGCTGATTCAGTAAATACCATTTAACAAAAACACTGCTGCCAAATCTATTGATAAGTTAAGAGATGATGGCACATAAATTTCTGAGGACTAAGACTGCTGCTGATGGCCAAGGTCATTCACCTAATCTATTTCAAGCACTTTCTTCCCCAGTGCTTAACTGATTGTAGAGGGACTGATACCTTAAGGTCTAAGAGTTTCACACTTTTTCGGAAAACATGGTTGAAAAAGGAGGAGTCAGAGGATGTGAACTGATTAAACATATGCTTTTATTGAAAAGAACCAGTAAAAATCTAATTTTGGTTCAGAAGAAATAAATTTAAAGCCTATTTTGGCAATACTCTTCATTAAACAATTACCCATGTTTATACATAAACAATTAAAATCAATGCTTTGCTGCTCTACGTATTCATAGATATTTCAGTATTCCATCTTTCAAATAATAAAGAACAATCCTCTTCTAATCTCTTCACGAGACAGTTTTCTAATCAAGATGTTTTCTCTCTTATGAAGTAGCACTAGGGTAACAATGCATTATGAGAAGCTATATGCATTTCCTGCTAAGTTGCATTTAAGAAACTTAAGGTTTATTTGCCACCCCATTTCAGTCCCTGGTAAAACAAGTTTCCAAACATGTACATGGACCTCCCTCCATATTTAACAGATCTATGATCCAAGCTTGTGGCTTAAATATTCTGGAAAAAAAACCTGCTAGTACATAAATGTGCAATTCTGAATCATTTTTTTTCATCAGAATAGAGAATTAACAGTTGAATGTTCCTCATTCAGAGGCTGACTCTTCAGCAAATGTCTCAAAAGATTAAACTGACTGAGATTAACTTTGAAAATGCCTGGATTTATACATGCACATACTGTTTACAGCACATTATTAAGTATTACTTTATAAATGTCAAAAATACATATCTGAAGAAAATTAGCCCTTTGTTATGGAAAACAGACACTCAAATTTACAGTTACATGCTTCTCAGAACACTATCTATGTGCCTTTGCTTGATTTCCTCTTAAATCCTCAATTTCTCTTAATTTTGCTTCTAATAAGTTAACTAAAAGCAATGGCTTTTTACAAGTCATATTTCTATTGCATTACCTACAAGAACATTGTATTTGAGTAACACAGGTCAGCCAAAAGCTTGCATTTGTATCTTTTTGCACTTGCTTGAGATTCAGCTATTTTAATGAGCAATGGGCATGTACATGTCCTGACACAGTAAACTCCAAGGACAAATTATGCTCTGCACAAAGCTGATGACTTCACCTTTATGCAGAGTAATTGGTCACATTTTCAAAATAAGTTTCTGTCTGATAACATCATCAGAAGGGTCCAACTCAAGCAGCATGATGGAATTAAGCAAATTGTTTGCCTACAATTATATTAAGAGGATAATCCTTTTTTCTGTAATTATACAAATGTCTCTTGGACATCAATTGAAACTGAAGTTTGTAGGTCCCCACATGATTGTTGGTCAGCCACAAGGCTGGCTACTCTTTCAAAGATGTCACACAAACACTTCCTGACCACACAACCAGCATCTGCCTTATTAGTTCTGTGTTTCTGAAGGAAACATGACTGGAAATTTAAGGTAATTCTCCCTCTACACTTCCAAAATGTGACATCCCTTCTGGCTGCTGGGGCACATGGTGGGATCTCTTCTGAGTCAGGCCCATACTGCCAGGGATATTTAAGCTGTACATGTGCATTTAAGTTTTCAAACTACATATTTTTACACCGCCTATGGAACCCAGAGATGACATGTAGGCAGGTACTTGCCCCTACTCCAGGAGCTAAACTGCACACTTAACTAACCAACATTCTGACTGCATGGTTCCTCACAAAACATCCCAGTCATCACCCATAAATCACCAGCTCATTCTGCCTACCTTAATCCATCCCTCTGCAGGAATGCATTTAAAAAAATCTAGTAAATGTTGAAACACTGATGTAAAAAAACCCCAAACATTTCAGACTGTGACCAGAACTGTCACTTTTTTCTGCTCCTACAAACAATAGGCCTTTTTTTTTTATTTCTTTCTTGGAAGAATGTATTTGGATATTTATATGTCCTCAGTTAGCATACCAAACAGAGAAATTTTAAGACTTAACACATGCAGCACTTGCCAAAGTAGTTCACAATTTTAGTATGCTAGGCTGAAGCACAAGAGAAGACATTCCTGTGACAGACAGGGAGCCAGGCAGGGAGCAGCACATTGCTGAGCACTGCTCCACAGGGCTTCATCCCGTGTGAGAGAGATCTGGCCTTACATTGCTCCTCTGTCAAGGACTGTATTTCACACTTTATGAATCTGATTTTCCTTTTCTGATGAGTATGTTATATTTTTTTTCAGTATTATATATCTTATACTAATATATGCACAGTCTACCACAACTTATGTTCAATAAAATTTCTGTTATATACATACATATGGGGACAGATGGGGAAAAAGAATCCCCATTCACGTAGGCTATGAGGATGCAATAAGAAGAAAAATGACAAGAGGAGATGAAGAGAGCGGAAGGAGTACTCTAGCAAGTACCAATGTATACTAATGGTCAGGCATACTCCAGTACCACATCTGACAGTTCGTCTACCACCTCTAACAGCCAATGGGAATTCCAAACTCATTCATATTCTCATTTATCAACACTTACAAAAGATTTTCAGGGACTTCTGATACACCCACTCCACTGGAAGAATATTTGCTTGCACTCATAAAAGCCCAAGAGAATTTACTTCTACATTACAGCCAAACAGCAAGAAGTCCTTCCAGTTTCCAAGGACATACTTGAAAGTGAGAGAAATTTGGTTGTCAATAGCCAATAGCTATGAGCTTGTGATGAAACTTAACAGGGATTAAAATATCGGCACTGTATATTCAGCCTATTCAAATTTCTTGTTTTATTCTCAGTCACATGAAGACGTGAAACCATCAATGACATGAACAGTAACTATATAAGGAAAAACATAATAGGTCATGGATTACTAACAAAAGACAGTTGAAAGCCCCTCTTCACATGAAAAGATATTCTCTCTCTCTTAATCATGAGATGGTCTTTGCACAGGCTAATTGTATAACATTTTCAAAAACAAGAACTTTTGAAAGTGCCCTTTTGAAGCTGCCGCTTTCCTGGCCCTGTGCAGACAAGAACTGGGACTGAGGTTTTGCAGCAATCTGAACAGTTTTCTTTCAAAGCAGATTTTCATCTTGGAAGGAAAAGCACAAGTAAAATTCAAAGTAAGATAAGCTTTATGAAAAATTTGCCAGTCGTTTAGCAAAATAAGAAAGTTCAGATAGAGAGGAACATCTATTATGCATAGCTAGAAAGACGTCTGCTTTAATTTGCAGACCTCCATATCACTTCTGAAATGAGTGCCAAGGGAAGCACAGCACTCCATTCCCTCCCAACATTTTTCTGGGAGTGTAATGGGACTTCCAGAAAATGTTTCCATCAGACTGCCCTAACACACCCTTTAAGTGATCCCACCCACAACAAGCTTCCTTTAACTTCTAATTGCTCACAGTGTGTACCTGCAGCACACAGGAACTCACAGGAGGACCTCGAACCGTGAGGAAGCTTAGCTGGCTGGGCAAGATGACACCACACTTGGAGGAAAGCAGAACATCGAGGCTGGATGAGTACGCTGCATTTGAGAGAGCATCAAGCTGGTGAGGTGCTGATGGTCATGGACAGCAGAAGAAAGAGGATTAGAAGAGAAAACCGAGCTGCTGAACAGTGAAAATGGATAGGATTATGAGCAATGTAAAGAGATACTGCACTGAAGCTTTGAGAAGAGCAAGGCAACAGAAGACAGCATGCAAGGGACACGTGGGGCTTTGGACAATGAAGGGGAAGGCAGCAACTGTGGATCATGGGGTAGGCTGAGGCAACGCCTCTGTGAAAGACAAAGGATGCTGTGAGGAGAGCAAAGGCAGCACTGCCTGGCCCATATAGAGAAGGACAAGATGCAAGATGTGACAACTGGTATGCCAATACAAATAAATACTGTTGGAAAATGCCAACTAACTGCAATCAGAGATCTGACCAAAATCAGTGTCAACCATGTTCTTACTACAGACATACCTGTTGTATAAGTGAAAAATAAGTGTACAGGTATTTTTAAACATTTCCCTTTTGGTTTGGAGTGGCCACTTTGCTTTTTTAAATAGAGGTAAATTAAGCTGGGAACATACTTAAAAACCCATAACCCTGAACATAAAATGAAAAAGGAAAAAAAAAAAACCAAACACAGAAAAATAAACCCAACCCTACTTTTCTTGCTCATCATTTTATGAAAGACAGTGCAGTAACTTCCCATCTCAACCTCAAACAAGGTCAAGTTCCCTACACCTTTGGGGTTTAAGCTTTGAATCAACATAAATAATCGCCCCAGTTAGCTTTGAGGGACACTGGAGATTACTGATGGGGTAGTACAGATTCAGGATGCAAGACATTTGCAGTAAGCTAAGGAAGGGTGTGTTTTTTTATGGAGAGACTTACTTAGCTGTTAAGACACCCAGCAGCAGGTGTCAGGCAGCTTTTCCCTTCCAAAGGTACCAAATGCTGGGGCTACCCTCCCTAAGTGGTACCCACACATAGCTCCATCCATTTTTTTTTCCTTCCTGAATCAGCTGCTGATTCCTGCCTCTCCTCTCAGAAGAGCAGCACGCAAAGGTCAGGCAAAGCCTTTGAGATTAAACTGTAAGTGATTAAAATTTCCATTATTTTGTGAACTTGTTCCACATATTAAAGAGCCCTAATGGAACTTGCACACATTTGAGCAGGTAGAAAGGCACATGATGGCAGGAATTAAGGAAATTAATTCCTGTGCTTTGAACTGAAGTAATCTTCCAGAATGTAATTGGCTTTCAATCATTCACACAAAACATGCCCTTCACCTTTAAATGGTAATTCATTTTACCATACAGGTTTTGAATGCCATTTACATCAGGCTTTAAGAAAGCTCCCATCTCCTTACTAGAATACAGCATATATGTTTTATCCAGGAGGAGACCATGTCAGAATGTAATTCAGATTTCTGACATGTGTACCTATATGATGCATGTACCTATACATATCTGTGTGTACCCATTTCAGTGACCCCTTAGCAAGGGGAAATGCAGAACACTTCCTGAGCAGATAACAAGCAGAAATTTCCCCAGCAATGCAAGGTTATTAATGGCAAGTCTCCCAAAACATTTGCTGTTTCCTCGCTGTGCTGAGCTCTCCATGAGACATGGCAAAGTAAGTACAAGTGTACAAGACTTTCCAGGGCTGTGCCTAAATCACAGCAGATCTGTGCAAATCATAGTGACAGTAAACATAGCTGTATCTGTTTCAACAGAACCAACTGAAATCTGGAAAATCGCACTGCATAGAACTTTCCTTCTGTGCAAGAACTACTACGGAGGAAATACCTGGAAGCAATGGGCTTGGTATAGTTGCTTCTGGGGTTGCTTCAGCCCACACTCTTCAGTTGACATAGCAGCAACATGTTACAGATGATGAAGTGCACCCTTTGGACAGAATGGCCTTCTGCAAGCCAGGTGCAACATTTAATTTTTTTTTTTTGTATTTCCCTGTTGCACGTCACATCCTATCGTTCAGCAACGTATTATCTCTCTCATATTAATATCAGCCTTGGATGACAACCAGGGGACTGTGATGTTGGCACCCCTGCCAAATGGTTAGACATATCCTGGACACTGATAACAGATGCTTATATTTAAATTGGGAGTCATGTGCATCTCTGTGTACCGTGTATTTTTTAAAGCACAGTTTTACTAATGAAAAGAAATGCGTAATTCTGAAATAGTAATACTTTCCTTTGAAAAGCCAGGTTTGCTAATGGATTGCCATCTGTTCAACCCTTTGCCAGGAAATAGATTTGTCCCGCTTACTGAAAACAGTATTAGGGTGAAACTGTAGATTACACACTGGATTTCTGAGCTGTTTAATTTAAAGCACTTTGTTATTTCACTAAAAATAACTTCAGATTCTCCTCCACTACTAATGTTGGAATTTGAGTCATCCAGCAAACTGTATTTAGAGTACTTTGTGACGTGCCTTGCTCTCAATTAGGTTCCAGAAAAGGTGCCTACCTCTCCTTTACCATTTTGAAATAGAGTTCATCAGGTTTCTTTGGCGCAGATTTTACAGCAAGAAGCTCTCTATCTTGCTTCAAAAGCCCATCTTAATTCTCCAGAAAAAAAAAAAAAAATAAAAATTCAATACTTTTTTTAAAGGCATTTGCCTCAATCATGCTTTCAAGATTACATGCTTTGTATGTGCTGGGAGCCTCTGGATGCAAGTTAGGAAGGCCACCCTGACAGTTCAGGATGCTGTATCAGAAGCTGTTTGGCCTCTCTAATTGATGGAGCCATAGAACAAACCAAATCAGAACGGTAAATTACTCTCCTCGGTAATCCACAGAAATCTAATAACATTTCTGCAGAGCCTTATCACGGGCACAAAGGCACTGCAGGAGAGAGAGACAATTTTTACAGCCTGGAGCTAAAAGCTGAATTTAAACATAACTTCAAGATATCAGCACCCAACCTTAAGTTGGTGAGGTCACTGACACACTGTCAAGGCTGGCAAAGCACCAGAAGCTCTACATACCTGGACTACAGCAGTAGTTCTCTACATGAATACACAGACGCGCTGCAAGGTTGGGAAACATCACCAACGCCAGCGAACGGAGAAGTTATAGTCACTGACCCCTTCCCCACACTCCTCGCTCCTTCGCCAGCCCCCTAGAACGCCGCAGTCAGCCACCAAACGCCCGTCTCCTCGGGAGGTGTACGCTCCCAACTCACTCCCGGTACGGCCGGCTCTCCGCCACGGAGCCGGTATCGCAGGGCCGCCAAGGGGAAGCCCCGCAGGCCGGGGGCAGTGGAGTAAGCGGCACCGAGGAGCGTTCCCGGCGCCCGGCAAAGCGGCGAGGAGCGGAAGGCTGGCACAGGAGCCACATCCCGAGGGATGCCAGCACTACCCCCTGCCCGGACAAAGTTTTATTTCCTCCATTTCAGCCGTTCCCCTGACTCCCACCTGAGCCCCGCTGGGAGGCGCCTCCCCATTGCCCTCCGCCGGAGCCGGCGCTGTCGGCAGAGCCGCCGCGGCAGCAGCGCCCGCCGCGCTGAGACTGCGGGGAGAGATCCCCCGCTCCGCCGCGGCGGCCCACGGGCACGGCGCAAGACTGTAGGGTGGCCGGGCGGCCAGGAGGGGGGCGGCGGCAGCGCGGGAAGCGGAGGCGGCCGCGCTTACCTCTGTCCAGCGTGAGAGGCTGGACCGCTGTCAGTGTCGCCATGTCTGCGGCGGGGCTAGAGCCCAAGTGACGCGCGGCTCCGGCACCGGCGTGGAGTGCGGGGAAGGGCGGGGAGGAGGCTGGCAGGGAGAGGGGGCGGAGGAGGAGGGTGGCTCCGTGGGAGGAGGAGGCGAGCGGGGCGGAGAAGGTGCCCAGTGGGGGGCGGCCCGGCAGAGACTGGGCGCCACGATGCAGCGGCCGCAGGGCGGCCCTGCGGGGCCCGCAACGGGCTGCCGGCATCGCTGCGCCACTGGAGCTGTCCCTGGCAGGAGGTCCTCACCTCACCGCGCTCGCCTCAGGGCCGAGTCCCGGAGCCCGCAGGAGCCGCAGGAGCCGGGCCGTGCGGGGGTGTGTGGGGCAGGCAGCCGCCGGTCCCACAGCCCCGTGGATGCCGCAGCAGCCGATGGCGGCTGAAAGAAGGGTGAGGGCGGGGAGCTCTGCAGCGCCGCGGGGCGGGGAGGGGAGGACGGGCGGGGGCCGGATCCGGCGGCGCGGCTTCGCCTGGGCCGGGGGCGGTGGGGCGGGACGTGCTGTGCTCTACCGTACTGCGCTGTGGCTGCAGCAAGAGGGGACGGTGCTTCAGGGTGAGTAACTGCCTCGAGGGCTGGCCGCAGGGGATGGAAGTCTTCGTGAGAAGTCAGGAGAGGAGGTATCTGGCCCCTGTGAAGGGCCTTGGCCGAAGTGGAGTGTCCTGTAACGGCCCTTTTGGATGGGTGACACTGTCGGCCTCATCCTAAGTCCAGCCATCACCTCTTTTCGAGCTGCTGGGTATAGTTCAGCCATCCTCGAGAAACCCGAAGTTCTCCATAAAGCAAACCCAACATGTCTCCACAGTGTGGGGTCGAGTCCTCATATTTACAGAGCAAGCCTTGTGTGGTGACCATGCATGATGGCTGCCTTTTCCCCATCAGCTGCAGCTTGTGTGAGCTTGGAGACCTTTGTGAAGACCATCCGTGAAAGTGGAATTCCAGCCCAGAGCTCTCCGAGGTTTGTTGGCAGCCCTCTGGTTGTTGACCCCTGCTGTTCACATGAAGTCAAAGGAACCCGCTCAGCTGCCATCTGGGAAAGGTGCAGCTGTGTGGCACAGTACCACAGAGTTTCTGCTGCCTTCCCTGCCGTGGGCAACAATGTAGAGGAACGACTGAGTGAAGAATGGCATCCCTTTTAAGTATTTATTGCCCTCTGTAGTACCTGTGGTCTTGTGTTCACCCAGGGAGCACTGGGATGGGGTGCAGCATTACTCTGTGAGTGGCACTCTTCTCAGCTACCTGACAAGCCACAAGTCACTTGAAAGTACAGCAAGTGCAGTTGTATGTCAGTAAAAGTTTTCAACTGCAAGAGTGTTTAACCGCTAGTATAGATAATGAGGGAAGGTGTGGAAACTTTGCCATTAAAAGTTTTCAGAGCAGATTAAAAATTCATTTGGCCATTCTAAACTTAGAGAAATTTAAAACAATATGTATGAAACACCCACTTCTGATAAAATTAATTCAGCACAAAGTTCTTTAACAAACAATAAACAGGAGCCCATTTTGATATCTTGACAAGAAGATGTTTCACTTGCAAAAATGCCAGTCGAGAAATCAGTTCCTGGTCAGAAGTCAGTTCTTAAAATCAAATTTAACATAAAGATTTTTTTATTACACAGATTTTATGCACTTGCATAGTAGATGGATTGACATAAAATGTAACAGCAGCTCTTAAGTAGTCACATTACCCAGTATTGGATTCATAGTCTTGAACAGAGAAGAAGTACACATTTGGAGCTATAACAACCTAATGTGACAACACTCAAACTGTTATGACACTTGAAAAGAACCTATTAGAGATATAAAAGTATGTTTAAATAATATCAAAAGCAAGGTGCCAAGTTAATTAGCCATCCAAGTTGCTTTCTGTATAGGACTTAATAACCCTCACACTTGCTCTATTAAACTGTCATCTTGCAAACAGACATTTTGAAACAAAATGCAATTATAACAGCAGCTTTTCTTTCAATAAATACATAATGCAAAATATGTAGCTTTTTAGAAACATATAACTTTGGAAATATCAATGTTTGAGCTTGAGCAGGGTGCCTGTGGAAAGCAATAAGCTTATTCTGGGTTTATCCTTTTTTATCTACAGCTGGTCAGATTTTGTGTGCTCTGCCACAGGGGCTAATTGGTACTTGGATGGGAGACTTGAATGGGAGTATTATCTGTGCTCAAGAAAGATGAAAAGCAGCATTTGCTGAAATTAAACATTTCATAATCAGCATAACTGCATAGTTAATGCTCAAGAACATTAAAGACCAAGCTGAGGAATACTTTAAGAGGCTGAACTGGGAAAATTGTAGAAGTTATCCACCTGAATTCAGTGACTGGATAAAGGGTGTGAAATGAGGCAGGGAACTCTTGCTTTGCCACCTCCCAGGGGCCATAGTGGACTCTAGTAGCAAAAGTTAGCAGTCCAGAAGAGTGACTGCTAGCCTGCTTGCTATCTTGGAAGGTGCTTTTTAGACAGAAGCAACTTGTCTGACTCTCAGTCTTCTTGCAGATTCCTTTGGGTGTATTGGAGCTTTTAATGAAATTACACATGATGTTTACTGAACCAAGGAAACTAGACTGAATTAACAGATTTTTATATTGTATGGACTGCAGACTGGCTTATTGATAGATCTTTAACATGTAGTCAGTGGTCAGGTGCCACTGTACAGGGTTATTGCTAATGAGACAGCTGTAGAATCTCTGTGGCTAAATTTTGAAATAAAATCTAGTATGCCATTCAGAGATCTAAATAAAGGCTTCAGTGGCAATGAGATTAGACAACACAGGTTATTAAAAAATAAAAAGAATCACTGTGGAAGTCAGTAAGCCTTGAAAGCTGTTGCCCACTGAGGCTGTGAAACCTCAGGCCCTCAAGATTTTCAAATCCAACTGGGAAAGAGCCTGGGCAGCCTGTGTTTACTGGGAAATTTGACCTCTTTCCAGCAAGAGGTTGGGTATTTTTCAGGCTGTTTTCAACCTAAATTATTATATAGTTATAATAAACTACCCAAATTACTGGTAAGAATTATCTGATTGAATTGTTACAGTTAAGAAATTATATGTTCTCATGCTGCAGCTAGCAAGTGAAGAATGCCATGATTACTTCTGAAGTGGAAATTGTTTCAGGAGGGGTGCTCTTGCATAGAAGGCTCAGTGTAAGTCCTTGGTGCTATGTTGCCAGAAGGGCTAATACAGTTCTTGAATATATAAATGAGGAATAGGAAATACAACTAGGGAAATGATCTTTCTTGTGTACTTAGCACCCATAAAACAACTGACTGGAGTACTGTGTCCAGACCTGGTGTTGGATTTCAAGATTGAAAATCAGCTTTGGCATGAGATTTAAGGACCTCAGTCAAAGCTTACCAAAGAAAAAGGTTGGAAGGAACTGAATTACTGTGTGTAGGTCCATACATATGGAAGAGGAATAACAGTGGAGGGATTTATAGTTTTTAGATTTATAGTCTTATGTCATAAGGTGATCCTGTGACTGGAAGTTTAACAAATTAAATCTTGAGTAAGATGTACTATTCTATCAATAAGGATAACATAGAGACCAATTACTCATTATTGTTTGAAATCTTAACAAAAATCAGAATTCTTCCTAATAGGCTTGCTTTGACCTTACTTCTAAAGAAAAATGGAATGGCAGAGGTATTCAGGAGGTTAGATGAGATAATGGTTATGATGTATTACTCTTCTGACTTTTATGACCCTTTAACTTCCCTCAAGGAACTGGAGCTACAATGGCCAGAGTTATTTCTACAAAGCACAGTGCAATGCAATGTGGGAAAAACCCAGCACCACTCTGAATGCATTCACTGGCTGCCAGAATAGCTCATCTCACCTTGTTCTAAGCTTTGCATGGGATTATTCATAGAATCATAGATTCATAAGGATGGTTTGGATTGGAAGGGACCTGAAAGACCATCTAGTTCCCTTGCCCCTGCCATGGACAGAGACACGTTCTACTAGACCAGGTTGCTCAAAGCCCTGTCCAACCTGGCCTTGAAAACTTCCAGGGATGGGGCAGCCACAATTTCTCTGGGCAACCTGTGCCAGTGCCTCACCACCCTCATAGTGAAGAATTTGTTCCTAATATCAATCTAAATCTCCCCTCTGTCAGTTTAAAGCCATTCCCTCTTGTCCTGATACTACATGCCTTTATAAAAAGTCTCTCTCCAGATTTCTTGCAGGCCCCCTGTAGGTACTGGAAGGCTGCTTTAAGGTCTCCCCTGAGTCTTCTCCAGGATGAACAAGCCCAACTGTCTCAGCCTGTCTTCATAGGAGAGGTGCTCCATACCTCTGATCATCTTCATGGCCCTGCTCTGGACTTGCTCAAGCAAGTCCACATCCTTCTTATGTGCGGGCCCCAGAGCTGGATGTGGGGTCTCATGAGAGCAGAGTAGAGGGAGAGAATCACCTCTCTCCGCCTGCTGGACACGCTTCTTTCACTTCTTTTCATGCAGCCTAGTTGGCCTTCTGGGCTGTCACCGCACACCGCTTGGTCATGTTGAGCTTCTCGATTAATTAAGATGCTGCCCCATGACTGGAATACTGTGGTAAAGTCAGCCATTCACTTCAGTACCAGAGCCATCTCTACCAGAGGTCGAAGCCCTGTTTAACTATGGAGGTGTGTGGCAAGCAGCTGGTATGGCACAGCTTAATCTGTGTGTCAGTTACACAGCACTGTTTTATGCCTTTAGCTGTATTCTGGTTATTAGCCATTGGACTATATGTCAGTGCTAAATTTCACCTTGAGTACTTATATTTGGGTTCCTAACTAGGTTTCCTATGAAATTTCAGGATGCTGCAGGAATTTTCACATCAAGTTTTACATTGGAATGTGTGTTAGACAGCTACTTTATTTCACCCGGAGGCCACAAAGTAGATGATTTTTACTATGGTATAGTTATATTTTATGACCTATTTTGTTAAACACAGCACGTTACTCCACTGTTCCTGTATTGACTTGATGGTTCTGTGAAATGCCATGTACTCAATTTGCAGGATAATCAGCTGTATCTGTCATTAAATATACTTTGTGTTTGCATATTGTGTGAAATACCAGGTTATTTCAGGGAAGATTCCAGGTACAGAGAACTGTCAATAGCCTAGATCACCTTCTAGGACTGATTCAGAACACGCATTCAGCCTGTTCTCCTTTTTATGCTACATTTGTGCCTTGGACTTCAGCACAACTAAAAGCAGAGATTGTGGTAGTGTTGTAATATGGGGTGTGAATTCTCGAAAGACACAGAATTTTTGTCATCATTCAGATTTGCTTTTTGAGTGACATTTTGCATCTACAGGAGAAAGAATCCTTCCTTTTTTAAAATTCTGTCGGTTATTTCCATTCAGTTTCCATGGCAGAGCTTGCTATGTGAGAAATCTAATGTTTAAGAGCAGTTTGTTTATTGGGCAAAGAACTGCATCAGTTACCCATAAGAAATGTGATTTAGTGCTTTCTGAGAACTATATGCATTACTTACAAATACAGTTCATTTTGTCCCAGGAGAGCCGTGCCATCTCAAATAATATTTCAGGTGAATTAAAAAGTCCTGCTGTGGGTGCATAGCTGTGTATATATAGTTCAGTGTTCTTCCACTGTACTGCCCTGTACTACAGGACTATACTTTCCTACAGGCCTCATTTCACATTCTGATATCATATAATGGATGACTTTTTGCAGATAGATAGTGCAATTGCTGTTTTCCAAAACACTGAAGCCAATTTGGCCTTTCAAAATATTTACCTCTTTTTTTTTTTTTGGTTTTGTTAAAGATTCATCTGCAGTTGACAACAGGGAGAAGAGGATCAAGTGCTATCCTTAGGCTACATTGAAATTTAGGTGAAGGGTCTACTCAGTCCAGTGAGTTTCTGCCTAAGGGGTAACACATTAAAACTTAAACAGGGGAAGTTTAGATTGGATATAAGGAAAAAATTCTTTACTGTAAGGGTGGTGAGGCACTGGAATGGGTTGCCCAGGGAAGTTGTGAATGCTCCATCCCTGGTCTTGTTCAAGGCCAGGCTGGACAGAGCCTTGGGTAACATGGTTTAGTGGGAGGCGTTCCTGCCCATGACAGGGGAGTTGGAACTAGATGATCTTAAGGTCCTTTCCAACCCTAACTATTCTACTATTCTATAGCCTGTAAGTCTAAGTAGTGTCTTTAAAAACAACTACTGCAAAGCTAAGAAAAGCAAACCTGTTGCTGGTAGGCTTGTATTTTGTGTTTGGGGAAGGGGCCTGTGCCTTGGTGAGCAGGGTCCACTTTTTATTTCAGGCAGGGAGGCAGTTTAGAAGCAGTTACAAATCATAGACTATCCATGATTGCCTTTGGATACATTTGAAAACTGAAACTTGAATCTATTTCCCTTTGTTACCATGACTTATTTTGACTGGTTTAAGGATCGGATCATCACTTAAAGTTTGTCAGTACTGAGGACCTTTGAGAAGAGTGCAAATTATCCTCTGTGAGGTGACAGGCATCTTCAGGTAGCTAGTTTTGATGCCAGATAAGGTTTTTTCATGTGCAAGCACTGTATCTGCAGTCTTAACATACCCATAAAGTATGAATTCATACAGTGTTTTTAGTTGACCTGAACAAAAACATTGATTTGCTCTTCTCACAGACCAGCATAATGAATTATCCATCTGCTTTGTGCAGTCTATTAATAGACATTTTGGATAAAATTTTTGGATCAATGTGATTTCTTAACAAGAATCCTCTAAGTGAAGGGAAAAAAAAAATCCCCAAAAAACCAAACAAATAGACCTGTCTATGGGAATATGTTTATTGGTTATGCTTCACTGGGTTCCCCATTGTTTCCATCAAAACAATTCTATCCCTATATAGAATGATGACAGAGAAAGAATACATGGTTGTGAACTTACAGTGCCTGTTACAAGGAGGTACATAGTCAAGTATGCAGGCATAGGGGAGACAAGTGCAAGGACAAACCACAGTTCCATAAAATTGCGACAGCTAATTAATTTGGGAGTGTGAGCAGTGCAACAGATAAGACTACCTATAAACTTCGTATTTTCTGTAACGATTAGTCCTGTGTTAATTTTCATGTGCCATCAGTGACATTCTGATATGCAACTGAAAATGGGTGGGACCTTGATTGCAAGGAGCTGTTGTAATTAACTCTGATTTTAGTATACTCTGTAAGTACCTTTTTGAGCCATAAAATTTAAAATATGATTAAAAAGCCCTTCTGGGATCTAGAGTGCATTTTTAGATTTTAATTGGGAAGTGGAGAAAAGGAAGCTGCTTGCAAAGCTGATGTGTTTAAAGACATATGAAGTTTAAGTTAAGCTTAAGTATTTGAAATCATTAATTACTTGATTAAGCTACACAAATAACCATGTTTGACAATCTGAGTGTTCAAAACTACCAACAAACCAGGGAAGAATAAAAAAAACATGACAACTTGGAGAAGAAGTGTTGTGACGAAAATGAGCAGTGTTTCTGTTTCAGTCTTGCTTTTTGTAAAAAAAAAAAAAGGAAAAGATTAATTTTATTTTAGGTTTCAGAAGACAGATAATGATTGTACTGAAGCTTTCCTCTGTTTTTTTAATGACATGCTCACAGGAGATGGCAGTATTTAAGTACTGCTGGGGACCAGAATGTCAGGGCTGCTGCTGATTGTTATTGAGAATGATATTTTGTCTTCAGAAGGAAAGAGAGTCAAGGGCAAATATGATTAAGTTGTCTTGGTCTAAGAAGCAGTTTAATGATCACTGCTGCATCTCCAATCAACATGACCTCAGAGCTGATCTGTGTGACATTGTGAACAATTACATCACATCTGGTCACTGCAGTGCAGTCATGCTCATTTGCCAAGTTACTCTATTTCCTTGTGCATCCCGGAGGCAAAGCCAGCTTCAGGGCCTGTGTGGGTTTTGGGTTTGTACAGATGCTGATATGGCTGTTTGTAGTCCCTGTATTTTAGTAAACTTGTTTGTCTGGAGGCAGTTTCAAGTCTTGGTTCCTGAGCTGAAGAGTCTGTAAGACTAATCTTGCAAACATCTGGGCATGCTCTACCTTTGCTCTCATGGCAAACTTACTTGCTTCAGTGGAGTTAACTAATGTGAGAACACGTGTCTGAGTCTGTTCAGAATCTAATTAAATGGCATATACAGTATTTTCCTCACGGAAGGCCTTCAGAGAAGTCTGAAATGTACAGATTTAAGCTTCTTGGCTGACTTTCTGGATAACTTATTTCTAATATTCAGAGGAACATTTCCTCTTGGCACTATACTAACAGTATTCTCCAACACATGCTGTTGTCCATCTGCTCAGAACCTGCAGATGACACCATTCTGGTAATGTGCTCTTCATTCACATCCAAAGACATCAAATTTACCTACAAGTTGACCCATGTTCAGTTCCAGGCCACAGAACAAATTCTCAATTTTTTTCCATTCTAATGGCTGCAGCACTGTCAACAGTTTATATTAACCTTTTCAAGAAAAAATATTTGAAGAAATAGACAAATACTGCTGGGATTAACACCAGGTCACAGGGGTCTTCTGTCCTGCTTTCTCCACTGATGGTAAACAAGGCCCACTATAGGAGCACTCCTGTCACATTAATAGCTATCATCAATGAGCCTCGAGTTTTTCTTCAGGTCTATCTTAGTCACTGCAGCAGTGGTCAACACTATCTTTCCTAGCCAGTGGCTGCCATGAGCCTGGAAGTGCTTCATACTGAAGCTCTTATTGATGGTACCACCTCCCTGCATTGGCACAATGTCGCAGACATTGTGAAGTGCATGACTTCACTCACGAGAGAGAAGGTGACAATAACTTCAATGCACTTCACTCATGAGAGAGAAGGTGACAATAACTTCAATGATGTGAAACAGTGAGATAACAAAGTTCAGTGATAAACATGACAGTGGATTAACAGGGTTTGATGGTAAGGTACACTTGAGTATTTACTGCATAGAGGAGAGGGTCAGAAAAATGTGTCAAGGAGGCCCTCCCATTGAGTCACTGAGGTTCAGAAGGGGCGCAGTCTCCTCATTGATGAATCTAGGTGTAGCTGGATCCACTCTAGTCCCCACTTAGTCAACAGTTTATGTCTAGAGGATTGTACGTGTACAGTCAATCCCTTATATCACTTAGCTAAGGTTTCAAAGTTTAGCATGCTATTAATCACTTACTTAGGATCTGTTGCAGCAGGAAATCTCTGAACCTTGAGGAGTAACCTTGAGAGGTGTCCCTACTCAAGGGGAGATCCTGGCGTGCAGCCCACTGCTGTGCAGGATACTTCAATAGGCCCTGGAGTGTCCATGGTTTATAAAGATAATTGGCTTATATTTGCCTACCACCATGAAAATTGTGTCACTGTTCTAGACATCCCTTGTCTACCATGTTTCCATTCATACAGCAATGTCTAGAGTAAGCTGGATGCAGCCATCATAGCCCCCACTGGTGGTTATGGCTTTGGGCTGCTGGGGGAGCCTGCCACCACACCCAGTTAAGCAAATTCCTCTCATGGATGTATAGTTAATTGTGCCATATGAGCAGCTCTTGGAGGTAGTGGGGCTCAGCATAGTGACCACTGGACACTTGCCAGTTTGTTCTTGCTGATAATTCATGTGAGGGCATCTCAGGCTGCGTGTTGTTTGTGTCTCCCCCAGGGACACACTGTTTGGCAGTGATTCACAGGCCTGTTTAACATCTTTCCAGAAATGACCTTCTGCTATGACCTATTGTGAAACTCTTGATTCCTGACACTAGATAAATTGGGACATAGAAGACAACGCAGTCACTCATAACTAAATTAGTGGGAGTTACGTGAGTTGACGAATCATACTGAACTCAGGCATGGGCATAGGAACCAATAGTACTTTGTGGTCTGTGCCCTGCAGTAGCACAGGAAAGTAAGAGTATCCTGAACCAAGGCCTTCATCTTTGCCAGAGAGTGAGGTAGCAGGGCTAGGGAGAGAAATTATCAGAGAGAAATCATGGCCTGGCTTGATACTGCTCTGCTTGTTTTTTCCGAATCTAACTTTCTCCTTTGACTTAGAGTATTTTTATTTTTTAAAAAAATTATTTCTCTTTTGGTACAATGCCTTTCTGTACCTTTACCCTGGCTAGTGCATTTGTACTTCATGTATTGAATTGCCCTAAATGTGTTGAGTATCTGCCCAAAGTGGTTAGTTACATACTACATTATGCAAAAATAGCTGTCTACTTCTGTTGGTCCAACCATGAAGCTAATAAAGTTACCTAATAAAATCAGCAAAGGAACAGCACTGGTTATATAATAGGGGTATGAATCCTGACAATCCTCAGAAGGATTCCTCTTTATTTTCACCTTTCCTGTACCTGAGAAATTTCACACTTTGAGTGTAAGCCTTTCACATCTATCTTGGTCCAGCACTCATCCTGCAGTTACACTTGCATTTCATTCATCTGCATCAATAGAATACATTTCGTTTCCCTGTTCAGGATCCTTTCCACTCGATGTACCCATTGACCTCATCTGCTGTCTGCCAGTGAGTACAGGAGGTGCACTGCTGAACCCATGGCAGGATAAAGGTTCCATATGTGATGACATGCAGCTACAAGACCCCTGGACCAATCTAGTACTGGTAGTATAGCCTGTTACTGCAGTTCTTCCTACTGTCAGGTGAGCTGCTCTTTTTATCACTTGATATCTCATGTGCTAGGAGAGAAGAAAGAGCTTGATAATTCTGGATAATCAGATTAAGTTTGGATCCAGCAGCTCTGCCTACTGTCTCCAGATTCAGTTCCGCCATGCCAGCTGGGGAATGTCCCCTGATATCCTCTCCCTTTATGAGTTACTAACCAGAATGAAGCATGAGGCCTGAATGGTATCTTTTACTAGGACTGAATAAAATAAGCTCTGCTGAAGCATAAAGTTGAACATCTCTGTGTTGCACTCTCCAGTGCTGTGTTTAAAACCTGCATGGGCAGTTAATGTTTAACTTGGTTATGCATCACTAAGGCAATGTCAGCAGATTTAAATGGGGAGAACTGAGTATCAGAACACCAGACAGCCCAGAAACTGAGGACAATAGTAAGAGGAAGGCGCTGCCATCAGCAGGCTGTGGGATGGGAATTTGCTAGATGTGTAAATTATTCTTTTGCTCTCTGCCTGCAAAAGGTCTCAGTATTGCAGTTTATTTATTTATTTATTTTTTCTCTTCCTGAAGCGGGACTGCACAGACTATTCTGAGTTTGACTTAGGCCTGGCAGCAAGAAGGGAAACTCTTTATCTCACAGATGGGCCAGTAAGGGATTTAAAGTCTGCTTTCTTTTCTCTCTCCAGAGGTACCTGTAGATTCTTAGTATCCATGCAAAAGAAAACCTGTGTCTGTTTTCCTAGCTTGTGAGGGATTTCAGAACTCTCTTTATGCAGAACTTCTGAACCTGGCTGTATTCCATGGTATTTCCAAGGGGACAGGGCTGTTATTATGAACAGACAACAGTTTCAGAAGAGCAGGAGATTTCAGGATCTGGATTCAGATTAATCTTCTGGGGTGGGATTTGAGCTATAAGGTGTGGAGCTGGAAGGATTTTCCCCTCTATATCCAGACCTTTCAACACCATCCTCCGTTGATTATGTGTGCTTTACATTTTCACTCTATGGAGCTGTTGAAGGAGAAGCTTTTCCCACAACACATTGCTCATCCTCCAGGCTGGTAATGTAGAGGCAGATCTGGTTTCAAGCATAACCAATTAAGGCAACAAAACAAAGAGAACAGCGCACAGCGTATCCCTGCCCTCTAGCTGCCTCCCTAAGCCTCACGATCATGAAGGTGAACACTCGCTACTTGCCTGTGGGGTATACAACTGTGCAGCAAGAGACAGCGGTCCTGGTCAGCAGTCCTCTGGCAGCCCCTATCTGTGTTATATATAACAAAATGCTGTTGGCAGCATAGATCCTTTCCTCATTTAGTAGAAGAAGAGTGGGACCTTGTCACCGGCCCACAGTCCCTGGAAGAGTTCCTGGCCTGTTGGACCTGGAGACACCAAAATTCTAAAAATCATTAAATCTGGTTTGTTTTGGTGGGTTTTTTTGTTTTTCTTTTCCTTTCCTTTCCTTTCCTTTCCTTTCCTTTCCTTTCCTTTCCTTTCCTTTCCTTTCCTTCTTTTTTCCCCCAGCCATGAGCAAGCTCTGTATCAAAGGAGTTGGCTTGATGCTGCTGAGCTGTTGTGGGACCCGTTGCTTTTGACTCTCATTAAGAGCATCCTAAAATTAAAGGAGAATATCCCTAAACAATTTGGGAAAGCCCACAGGAGTAATTAAACAAGCTAAATTGCTGTGTCATAGGTCACAGGGGCTTCTCAGCTGGTCCTGGATGAGAAGCCCAAAAAGCAGTAATATTTTCTTTGCTCTGTAAGATGATAACTTTTCACTTCCTGAGACTGCGCTGCTCACAATTCTTGTGTTGACTATCCTTCCCCTTTGAAGGGGATTCCCACCAGGAGGGAAGAGGTCTATTAGGTATCTCATTCTCATTCTGCTGAACCATGTTTCTGGGCTGAGGAGCAGGATGGTCTACAACTGGTCTGGTCATTTGATGCAAAATTTAATGTAACAGGTGCTGGAAAGTGGCTATGGTTGAAAAGGTCTGGCAACAAGTGAGATTAAAAAAACCCATGTCCTTATAAAGAAATATTTTTTTAATCTAGTTTTGTGTCACAATAAATATCCCTTGACTAGTTCTGTCAGGACTGATGACTTGGTGCTATAAGAATGCAAATGTGATGCATTTCTACAAGAAGGGCCAGAAGGAGGATCCAGGGAACTACAGCCTGCCAGTCTGACTTCAGTGCCTGGAAAGGCTATGGAGTGGATGATCTTGAGTACCATCACACAGCAAGCACTCCACCAGGTGATAAGACCCAGTCAGCATGGGTTGATGAAAGGCAGGTCTGCTTGCTAACCTGATCTCCTCATATGACAAAGTAACCCTCTTAGTGGATGAAGGGAAGGCTGTGGATATTGTTCATCTGGACTTTAGTAAAACCTTCGACACCATTTCCTGCAGCATTCTTCTTGAGAAACTGTCTGCTCATGGCTTGGACAGGTGTAGTGTTCTCTGAGTAAAAACTGGCTGGATGACTGAGCCTGAAGAGTGGTTGTGAATGGAATTGAATCCAGTTGGCAGCCGGTCACAAGCGGTGTTCCCCAAGGCTCAGAATTGGAGCCAGTTCTGTTTAACATCTCTACCAATGATCTGGACAGGGAATAGAGTGCACCTTCAGTAAGTTTGCAGATGACACCAAGCTGGGCAAGAGTGTTGATCTGCTGAAGGATAGGAAGGTTCTACAGAAGGATCTGAACAGGCTGGATCAATGAACTGAGGCCAGTGGTAAAAGGTTCCACAAGGCTCGGTGCTGGGTCCTACATTTGTGCCACAACAACCCCATGCAACACTGCAGGCTTGGAGAAGAGTGGCTGGAAAGCTTCTTGGCAGAAAAGGACCTGGGGGTGTTGTTCAGTAACCAGCTGAACATGAGCCAGTTTGTGCCCAGGTGGCCAAGAAGTCCAACGGCATCCTGGCATGCATCAGAAATAGCATAGCCAGTAGGACTGGGCCCATACTCAGCACTGGTGAGGTTGCACCTCAAACCCTGTGTTCAGTTCTGAGCCCCACACTACAAAAAAGACACTGGGGTGCTGAAATGGGCCCAGAGAAGGGCAACAAATCTGGTAAAGGGTCTGGAGCACAGGTGTGATAAGGAGCAGCTGAGAGAACTGAGATTGTTTAGTCTGGAGAAAAGGAGGCTAAGGGGGGACCTTACCTCTCTCTACAACTACCTGAAAGGAGGTTGTGGTGAGGTGGGGGTCAGTCTCTTCTCCTAAGTAATAAGCCATAGGATGAGAGGAGACAGCTTGGAGTTGCACCAGGGGAGGTTTAGGCTGGATGTTAGAAACAATTTCTTCACCAAAAGGGTTTCAAACACTGGAACAGGCTGCCCAGAGAAGTTGTTGAGTCACCATCCCTGGATATATTTTAAAGACATGTAGACGTGGCACTTAGGAGCATGGTTTAGTGGTGGCATTGCTATGTGAATGGTTGGCTCTGATGATCTTTTAAGTTTTTTCCAACCAAAATGATTAAATTCTATGACTATGTCTCTGGAGAGAGACTGTGAAGGTTTGATGTCCTGTCCTCCCACACACACACACACACACTTTCGTTGCTAGTCATGCTTTTATTCCTTGCTCCACCACTTCAGTTAAGATGCCATGTTTGATATACCTAGAGGTCCCAGTGCTACCATTCTTAACGCCTGTGTTGGTATTTCTGGTAAAAGCTAAAGGCTATTTATATCCATAAATCTACTACAGTGTTTTCAATAGTGTATTTAAATGGATTTTGTTCTATGAGACGGGCCTGCTAAGGGGCTTTGTTAGTAGTAAGTGCAGAAAATACTTTTAAACTGTGTTTCTATGGAATTCAAACCCTGAGAAATTAAATCTAAAACCACTTTAAGTGACACATGCAGGAACTGAGACTCTGTGTGCATGTATACTCAACAAATGAATTGCAGTGAGGCATGAAGGATATTTTAGTATCTAGTGCTGCAAGATATTGAGCTGTGCTGATTCCCTTGAAAGTTGAGTAGGGGAATGATTCCATGGATAACTCTTGGGCTTTCAACTTACATTATTCAGAGCCACTTCTCTTGTTCCCTGATGCAAATACAAATTAACATGGAGTGCAGCTAAATAAAATACAGTGGGAATTATTTTACTGGCTAGCTAAACAAAACAACATTGTGGACAACTAAAGACCAGTTAGCATTTATGCTGAGCATAGCAAGTGCTATTTGAGACATAATTTATCAATTGCATTCATTAGTTTAGAAGGTTGATGTTATTAGTAATAGATTGGATTATTGGCATCCACAAGGACAGAAGAAGAACTGAAGAAATCCAAGAGACTAAGCAAAACAAAGATGTGTTCTGCCCACTAGTGAGTTAGTAAATATTCCAATAATACAGAGGTGGTCAGTACTTTAGGGCAAAGCAGAACTGCATGTTTTGAGAATCTCCTGGGTGAGGCTTTCATTACCAGCTGTTAAGCATTTTAAAGGCATTACTTCATCTTTCACTAACCCCCAAACAAAATGCAGCTGGCAGCTTGAAAGCATTTTAGCTTTGCATCACTGAGAATTAAAAAAAAAAAAAAAAAAAAAAAAAAAAAAAATTTTTGTTCA